>MJUU01040342.1:0-14242 GCA_002080025.1 Modiolus philippinarum
GAAAAAGAGTAAAACCTATAAGATTTTTGTTTTACTTATAAAATGCTGAAACCGCAAGCAACGTAAAAAATGTGAGTGAACTAAGACCTCATTAAAAATCTAGCCCGTTTTACCCGTCTCAACTGTAGTGAATAACAAATCTTACATGTTTGTTTTTTTCTATAGTGCCGTAGGTAGTAGTTAATATGGGGAAAAATCTGCGGTTTTCAAAAAAGTTTTTTGAAAACCTACGGCTTTTCCCCATAGTTAACTACTAGAGATGGAATTTGTTTGTTGTCCTCCTCTGTACGTTTTCTATAGTATCTGCATCTTGTGCTTTGTATGGGGACCAAACCGCTGCAGCATACTCAAGATGAGGTCTAACTCTTGAAGACTTGAAATAAATATCGAAGAGATAGGTGAATGCTCTAATCAGATCCATTATGCTGTTCGCTTTATTGACTTTTTGTTGTATATGCTCTGGGAAGCTTAGCTTATTATCGATCAAAACACCAATGTTATATTAGTATTTACAGCTAAAACTATGCAAAATAAAGAGTGCTGTGCGGCAGTTCGTGTAAGCATAAATAAACAAACGAGTTAAAATTCTTGTCGAACTGCGTTAAAAGGTAAAACAAAAAATATATATGCACATATCAAAACATAAAAGATTAAAAAACAAGCAGACAGAGGTGGGGATTGGCCAAGATCATCGACATTGATGTCTTCAAGGGGCCGTGGAAGAGAAAAAAAATGGCTGAGAAGTGAAATGTTACGTCACAAGTGGAATACAGGTAAAATAAATTTGATGTTTATAGTTTAGAGTAATTGTTTATAGGTAAAATAAATTTGACGTTCATTGTTTAGAGATGAAGAAATCCAAATGGGTAGGAGCAGGAAATTTAGCCCTCAACACGAAACAAAAATTAATCAAAAGAAAATATATATAAAAAAGTATTGAAATAACAAATATAATGTTAAAATAAATAAAATTGAAGATACCAGTCCAAGGATAGTACATTAAACACTAGTTTTTATATTTATACCATTGGGGTTTTGGGTACCCAGAGTGAATATAATCTGTTGTTCTAACTGTTGTCGCTGTTGTCGTGAACTGTCAACCTGAGTAAGGACTGTCACGCTCATGTCTTACATGGAATGTTGGCGAAACCTGAAATGGTTACCGACGGGTGTGTCTTTGTGAGCTGTTACGGATCGAAGATGATCGAAGTGATCACCCAGTCTGCGACAAATCTCACCAACATATATTTTGTGACACCGTCTACATACTATGGCATATATCACATTCTTGGTTATACAAGTATAACCAGAACTGATTTTGTAAGAACCATCAGGACCCTTGATGAATTCCGACTCCATAGTAAAGGGACAAGTTCGACAGATCTTGCGACCACAACATTGTGTTCCCCTATATGACTTGTTGTTTATGGTCTGGTCGGTCCTGATTTTGCTGGACACTAAGTGATCTCTTAAACCTTTTCCTTTGCGATAGGCTGTAATTGGCAAAGATGGAAATAGTCCAGCCATCAGTAGATCATCTTGTATAATTTTTTTTTTAAATTCTGTACTAATATTTTCTGTATAGCGACATTGTGAGGATGTTAAGTTAGAACTAAAGGTATTCTTTGGTTTGTAAAAAAACTGATGTCGATAGTACGTTTTCATGAATCATACATTGAATGTCAAAAAAGGAGAGTTTAGATTCACTGATGTCGAAAGTGTACCTGATAGCTGGATGATAGGTCGACACAAAATGGATGAATGTCTCCAGTTTATGTCGACTTTTGGAGGTAGCACCAAATACGTCACCAATAAATCTTTTGTATAAATCCGGAAGTGGTCCAGTGAACTCTGAGACCATCTTTTCCTAAAAAAAACGACTAAAATGCAAGCCAAGCTGGGGCCCATTTTCGTTCCCATCGCAACTCCACCAATTTTAGAATAAAAAGTATTATTAAATTGAAACGTATTGAGAGTAATGACTAATTCTGTGAGTCTGAGAATAATGTCTGTGGACGCATACGGATTGGGTTTTCTATTGAGAAAATGCTTGACCGCTAGAAGTGCGTCATTGTTAGGAATACTGGTGTAAAGAGCGGATATATCCATAGTAAATATCAGTCTATTGTTGCCCTGAAAATTGAAATCCTCAAACAAAGATCGTGCATTGTTCGTATCTTTAATGTACGAAGGCAGATTTTCCACTATGGGCATGAAGATTTCATGTAAAAAGCTAGATATTTTCTCAGTCGGACAAGAACAGGCGGAGACAACGGGCCTCCCGGGGTTAGACACCTTATTGATCTTCGGAAGCATATAAAAACGAGATGTTCTCGGGTCTATGGTAGTCAGACAATTTGCCTCCGATGATAAGTTTTATGTTTCAATAGACTGGGATATGAAGGAGCGGATAGTGCTGTTGTTTTCTCTCGTGTTGTCAGCGGGCAGCTTCTTGTAAAACTGCTCATCTGACAACTGAGATATCTCCTCTCTTACATATTCGTCCATTCCCCCAGGCAACCACAGCCCCGCCCTTATCTGCTGGTTCCGTAAAGCCTGTTGTTCTTCTTGGCTCAGGTTATGTTTTTTCAGGGGTTTAGTTTTTAAAGCTTGAATTTGACTGTTACATATGGTAATATATTGATGAATGGTGGGAAACGGAGAAGCTTGAGGAGTGTTTTGGAATGTTTGGTTTGACACTTAGAGAAGATAGATGGTGGTTCTGTTGGCGTATCATCAGATTCTTCGTCCTTACTGAAGAAGTATGCTTTAAGAAGTATGCGACAGAAGAATGCTTAGATGTCGGTATGGTTCGTAAATGAATAAACAATGAACGTCAAATTTATTTTACCTATAAACAATTACTCTAAACTATAAACATCAAATTTATTTTACCTGTATTCCACTTAAAACTATGTACGCTTGTTTTTATCTAATCTGTGAGGTTGGCCACTCGTTCTTTGAAGGTATTGAGTGATCCAGCTGACACCATGTCTAGTGGTAACGCATTCCAGTCCCGTGTGGTTCGTGGGAAGACTGAATACTTTCTATAGTCGCTGTTTGTTGATGGAATCTAGTGTGTGTTCCTAGATTTGCGGAATGAGTCTGTTTTCTTTTTTGATTGTTACTTCTTGGCTATTGATCTTATAAAGTATATTGAGTCTAGCCTCTTTCCTTCGCTTGTCTAATAGTTTCCAGTTCAATGTGTTTAGCATGTTGTCTACACCGGATCCATTCCCATGTTTGTTACAAACGTATCTGGCTCCTCTAAGCTGGACCATTTCTAATGTGCGTATATCCTTCTGTGTGTAGGGGTCCCATACTGTGGATGCGTATTCCACTATTTGTCTAACTAGTGAGTTATACGCATTTTGTTTTGTTGTTGTGGAACCAATGTTTAAATTCCTCCACAGGAATCCCAATGTTTTGTTTGCTTTTCCACATACATGTATGTTGTCCAGTTGGGATCCGATGAAATGAGACAGCCTCAATATTTTGCATTGTTCACTGATTGTACAGTGTGCCCATGTAGTTTGTATTCAAATTTTATAGGTTTAGCCTTTTTGGTGATGGTCAAGATGCTACACTTATCTGGATGGAATTCCATCTTCCATTCCCCCCCCCCCACACTCCAAGTTTATTCAAGTCAGATTGTAGATCTGTGCATGGGTTACAGTTTTTATTGCCAGATGGGCTATAGTGTCATCTGCAAATGGTCTCACGATTGAGTTTAGTCCATACGGCATATCGATTATGTAGAAAAGGAATAATGCGGGGCCCAGGACAGAGCCTTGTGGTACTTCTGAGTCTACATTGATATAGTTGGATTTCTCTCCATCAACCACTACTACTTGGGATATATCTGACAGGAATTTTTTTGATCCATAATCTAGTTTATGCACGAGGAAGCTATGCGTCACTTTATCGAATACTTTTGAAAAGTCCATAATGACTACATCAGCTTGTGTACCCGTTGACATATTGATGGTTATAAGCCTGGTTTCACATGATCTATTGCCCCTGAATCCGTGTTGTAAAGGGTACAAAATGTTATTTTTGTCTGCATGGTTCATTATATTGCTAGTGATGATGTGTTCCATGAGTTTGCAGCATACACATGTTTGAGAGATTGGTCTGTAGTTTTCGTTCTTATGTTGATCTCTCTCTTTTTTTTTATAAACAGGACTTACGTTGGCTGATCTCCAGTCTGGTGGTACTTTCCCAGTTTGTAGTGATGGTCAGAATTGGTGCTATATCTTATGCCAGTTCTTTCAATATTTTCGGCCGGGTGTTATCTGATCCTGCTGCTTTAGGTTTAAATTCTGTAATAGTTTAAGTACTCCTGTACATGTTATTTTTATATCTGGTGCTGTTGGGTAGTTTCCTTCCATTTGACAATTGTCTTGAAATTCCTATTTTGTATTGTCTTGTCTTTCAGAAAAAGCTGATTGAAATTGCTTATTTGGTATATTTGCTTGATCCATAGGCTCTGAATGGAGAATGTCCGTTGTGTCGCATTGGTGCAATACCTTTGTTGTCTGTGTGTTTGTGTTTGATGTAAGTCCAGAAACGCTTCATTCCACTATACTGGTTGTCATTTTCTTGCGGTGTTATAACTTCACCGACATGTTTCCAATAGGCCCTTTTGAGTTCTCTCTGGACTGCTCTTTTGGCCACTTTCAATTTTTCTGTAATTTGATTATCCATCGACTTCTTTTTCTTCTATATAACCTGTCTCTTTTCCTAATGAGTTTCTTTACATCAGGTGTTATCCATGATGGGCTGTCTCCTCTTTTGGACCTTTTATGTGGAACATAAGTTCATGTGGAACATAATGTGGAACATAAGTTTATGTGGAACATAAGTTTTCACAAGTTCTTCCATTTCATGTTTGAAGTGTTCCTACGTAGTACTAGCTCCAACATCTTGTTCTTCCGTGAAGTTGTTTCATTTTTCCTAAGTATGATGCCATACCAGTTTTGATGTTGTCCTACTTGGCTTTTTATATAATGGGATGCTGCGTGGCTTTTTGTGTTTTCTTTTTAGTAATAATGTCAATTTCGGCAAAGACAATATCATGGTATAGTCAAAAGGGGACATTTGTCGTGTCAACTAGAATGCCGATCCATGCTCCATTTATTTTAGAATATTTTCTCGGTGTTTTGACACTATCTGTTTTATATTTTAATCTATAATTTTATACTGAAATTTTAACTTCTTTGCGTATAAACTTCCACATTATCACAATCTATATAATCCATGGTCAAATACTGTACGAGCTATGTACAAACGTATTACTAAAATCTAAAATAAGCACAAAAGAACGACCGGAGTGGCACCACTGAGAAGAAATGGTAAACTAGGAATCCGATTAACAAGGCAAACATACCAAATTACCAGATTAAATCCGTTTTTTAGCACCAGAACCAATAAACCAAAGAGAATTCCAACAAAAAGGACTTATTACAGACCCATCAGAAAGATATCCAGATAGCGACAAAATTGTCATCACTTGTCCAGGTGTACACAAACAACTCAAGAACCTTAATCCACAAAAGGCAGCTGGACCAGACAATATAAAAGCAATTGTACTCAAGGAATTAGCCAGCGAAATTGCACCAATACTTACTATCATCGTCAACATTTCCATGGAAACAGGACAAATACCAGATGACTACCTATCCTCTTCCTGCCCAGTGGCACATAAGGCTGAAACCAGTTAACTGGTTTTCAGTTTCCGTAACTAGTAAGTTTTACAGGGTGGAACAGTTATAACCACGCGAAACCTCCACACTGTTGGGTCGGATTTTCCTTTCGGGGTTGTCCTTCCCTTAGACAGCTGTAGTTCCCACTACTATGAGGTCCATCTCCCCAGATTTTGTGTCTGGATTTTCTTCCATAGCCTTTGACTCTCCCAAATCACCCACAAGGTAGTGGGGCTATTTAATCCATAGCTGGGGTAAGGTTGATGAGTGCTAGGGCATATCCACACGCCGGTGGGCCTACACACTGCATCTCTAGGGCCCTTACTGCTCCGAGATCCCCTTTAATTTAGCCTGTGACGCTAGACCCCATTTACCGTGCATTGCCGCGTGTAGGCAGTGAAGGAGTCCTGATAGTGTAGAGGCTATGTACTGGCAAGGCAAGATTTACGCACTCGACTCACCCTTTCACCTAAGACTTAGGCTAGCCATCGACAACAGAGATCTAGAGACGTTTGACCCCTATCGTACTAGACGCATATCACTACCCTGTGGTGATTATACCCACTAACACACCAGATGACTGGCGAATTGTAAACACCACACCAGCTTTCAGAAAAGGCCAGAAATATGTTACAGCAAACTACAGGCCAATATCACTCAGGCTAATATCACTCACGTGCATATGTTGTAAGATCCTAGAACATATCGTAACAAGTAACATCATCAGGCATGCAGAAGCAAATAACATACTGTACCCACTACAGCACGGGTTCAGGAGTAAAAGATTGTGTGAAACACAACTCCTGGAATGCATATAGACAACATCACAAAGAATCTAGAAAAGGGAAAACAAACAGACATCATAGTACTGGACTATCACAAAGAATCTAGAAAAGGGAAAACAAACAGACATCATAGTACTGGACTTCTCAAAAGCTTTTGACAAGATATCACACAGCCTGCTACTACACAAGCTACATTACTATGGTATTCGAAATAAGACAAACAACTGGATAAAAGACTTCCTCATAAATAGAACACAATCAGTAGTTGTCGAAAGAAAATCATCTGACAAGGCTAAAATTGAATCTGGCGTACCACAAGGGTCAGTCCCTGGTGCAAGTCTCTTTCTGTTCTACATCCTACACTCGACAGTCAGATTATTTGCAGACGATACAGTAATATATATGACGATAACATCTGAACAAGACTGCATGAAACTCCACGAAACTTAAAGAATGGGAAAGATCATGGAAAATTGAGTTTCATCCAGAAAAATGCAGTGTTCTGACAGTAAAGCAAAAAAGAAAAGTCCACGGTAAGATGAATACAAGCTACATCACATAAACTCCAGCATGAAACATCAATGAAATACTTGGGATGTACCATCATACACGATCTAGACTGGGGTGGAAACATCAACAACATCGGCAGGCTTTAAATCAATCAAAGAACAGGCGTATAAAAGTTTAGTGAGACCACAAATGGAATATGCAACAACAGTATGGGACCCTTACCAACAGAACCATTAAGACAAAATTGAAAAAGTACAAAGAAGAGCAGCACGATACGTTACAGGAAAATATAGAGATAGATCAAGTGTAAGCGAACTGATAGAGGAACTGGGGTGGAAAAGTGTGGAAACAAGAAGAAAGAAATCAAGACTTATTATGTTTTATAAAATCATTAACGATCTGGTAGCCATAGACAAATCAAAGTAGCTGCAAAAACCAACAAGGAGCACTAGACTCTCCAGTACCCATAGATACCAAATTCAACAGATCACAAAAGATTGTAGGAAATGGTATTTCATCAACACTGTGAAGGATTGGAACAAATTACCACCAGACATAGCCGGAGTAGAGTCACTTAAGGCTTTCAAAGCTTAAGTGACACGTACCATCTAGACACCAACAACTTGTTTTATCCAGTTTTAACCATATGCGCACACCTGTCGGGATATTCAAAGAGTTGAATGTGGACAGTATCGGAAAGAGAAGGAATATTGATTTTATTGATTTTACTGATTTATCGGGATTTCGTTTGGTTTTATGCATTTTAAACATTTTTCTGAGGTTGTGGATTTCCTATGTTTGGGTTCTAATGCTGCTGATGAGGAATTAAATTCCAAAATGGCCATACAGCTCATTAAAATTATTGCAGTTAGAGTTAACATATACGTGTTATGGTTTCATGTTCATTTACTCCATATCCTTTCGTAAAACATATACAGGCAACCCTGCACTGTAAGTCCACAAGTGAGAGTAGAGAATCTCCATATTTACACTGTCATATTATATTCAATACTTGTTGATCAGAGAACACTGCAGATTTTCTATATTAATTATTATTTCTTAACATTCTTTGTCTATGTGCATGAAGTCTGTAACAATAGTCTGTAGTTAACCTGTCTAATTTCTGTAGGTGTTGAATTTTAGGTACAAAGCTTTCTAAAAAGGAACAGTCTATTCCATACAATGAACTGACCACTGAGCTTCCCCAATAATATCTATTATTTCAAATTTTATAGCCTGGAATAATTCTTTCCATTTTGAATATAATCAAGACAAGTCAAGGGAAATGGTTCATATCTTACAGAGAGACGATTCCTTTCGATTGTTAATTTATTGCAATTATCTTGTACTCACGGATCACTTGAACTTACAGACAACAATACTCGTATTCGAGTACTGTGCACAATGCTCGTATATAATTAGTATACTAGTATTGGAATGAACATAATGAAAGATCACAATACTTGTATACGAGTATTCTATACAATCTTTTAACAAGCCAGTCCAATATCTCCGGGCGACAGTTTTGAAAGTAAACTTCCAAGATGATTTGAAAGTATATTTATTTTTTTTTTTTGAAGTTGAAACATAAGCCAGTTCATATAAAGTTAAAATTTCTGTAATTCTACCAAAAAAACTTTGTGTTTTGTCAATATGCATGATGGTCTGTCTATCGACTAAGTTCTGTATTGACAATTTGTCACATACTAGGATGTTATATAAGAAGAGGCTCCCAAGAGCCTGTATCGTTCACCTGGGCGATGGCCGACTTGCACAGTCCAAATAACCTCAATAATAAAAAAAAATCTCATTTTCAAGTATTTTAATAGACCCTGATCAATGTTATTTGCTTTAAAGCTGAGCTATATATCCTGATGGCAACCATTTTGGATGGGGGTGAATTTTTTTAAGGGAACCAACCAAGGATTTGAAAAATGCTTGGCTCCAAATGGTTTAGTAGTTTCAGCTAGAGATCTTTGAATGTGTTTTCCCATAGGGTCCAATGTTAAACTAAGATCCCTGCTAGCACCAAGCATGGATGAGGTGTGAACTTGCAGGACATTTCTTAAAGGGGAACAACCAAGGATCTAATGCAACAAAGTTTGGATCCATTGACCATGTAGTTTCAGAGGAGAAAATCTTTTGAATGCTTACAACAGGGTCCAGTGTTAGACTATGTTACCTGTTGGCAGCAATCTTAAATGTAACGTGGACTTCCCAGACCCATTTTTCAAAGGGGGCCAACTAAGGACTTTTGTGACCAAGTTTGGCTCAAATAAAAAGATCTTTGAACATGTTTTTTTCATCGGGTTCAATATTAAACTAGTCTCCTCGATGGTGACCACCTTGGATGGGTCAGAAAACTTGGCCATGTTCAATAAATTGTAGTCATACTGAATGTTTTTGTAATTTAAACTTGACCTCTATCTCAAATCATTTTTGAGATACAAAACAAAAAGAATAAAATTACTAAATATTAAACCAATAAAGGGCAATAACTCTTAAATGGGTATTTAGATTTGTTTCAAAATTAGTATGAGGGTAGGTCTTGATTCACAGAAACATTTTTGCAATTAAAAGTTAGCCTCTATCTCAAACTGTTTTTGGAATACAAGACGAAAGATATAAAATCACAAAAATTAGACCACTAGAGGGCAATAACTCCTACATGGATATTTAGTTTTTCTTCAAAATTGCCATGTTTGTAAATGATTAGATGAACTTTTTTGCATATTAAAACTTAGCATATTTGTCTTCCAATTGCAAATGTAACGTCCAATATCATTGGTCAACGTCGTGAACAACAAAAAAGTTTTTCTCGATAAACTTTTCTTTCCCATTAATACACTACGACGTTAAATAGTGCAGTATATGGTGACGTAAAAATCAGTGACAACATTGTTCAAAGTTCAAAGGATTGGAATTATAAGAAATAAAAGTAATTTTGGAGGAGTTTATGGATGTGTAAACGCGGCCTTTCACTCACAAACTGACACAAGTGAGTCGGCCGCGTTTACACATCGATAAACTCCTCCAAAATTACTTTTATTCCTATATTGGTACTACCAGAATCTCTGACACTTTCTGGTGAAGACAGCATAACTGTTACCCTTCTGCAGTGACAACTGATTTTTCTATAGCTCCTAAAACATAAGATAAGTTTTTATGATTTTTCGCATTGATATTGAGAATCACGATCACTTTAGGTACCCTCAGAAATCACTTCGAAAATAATAAAAGGTACTATTCTTGACAACAAAAATAAGCAAATTTAAGCACAAAAATGAATAATCACCAACACTTTATTATTTTTATTAAGGTAAAATATTGATAAATCGCGAAAAAATAGCTCCAAAGTAAGGTGTTCGAGTTACGATCATTTATGTCCGACTCAACGTCAAGTTGGAAAATTTTTATAAAAATATATGTTGTGCAATGGCCATAAATTAACGTAAATAAACAAAGTAAAAATGGTAAGGTAGGCCACAATTAAAAGGTAAAATTAAACAAAAATATACACATTAAAAACAGCTAAAATATCCAAAACGGGTTAAAAGGAAACTGTGCCCAACGTTTCGGCCAGTACGGCCTTCTTCTAGGGACAACCGGGACAGAAAAAAGGAAAAGGGTGTGGAGGATACAAGAGAAGACTAACGAAAATCACCTGTAAAAATCATGCTCAATCTTGAAATTAATCCAAAAAGAAAACAAAACATTTGTATACTGCGTCTGTTGATGGTGCATAGTAACGACTGGATATTAAGCTTGTTCGGCAGGCGCGGATCCAGGCAATTTGAAAAGGGGGGTTCCAATTTGAAATCAAAAGAAAATTCGCGCGAAAATTTTGGGGGGTATTTTCTTTATAAAACACCAAGATATTCATTAAAAAATACATGATTGTCCAGAAAAAAGGGGGGTTCCAACCCCCGAAACCCCCTCTCTGGATCCGCCAATGTTCGGGTATATAGATCACAAAGGAACGATGCATTTAGTAAAACAAAAACATTCACAAAAATAAGTTTACAATTTGTCTGCTATTGCACGTTAAATTGTTTATAGTTGATGTCAAATGTCTTGAAAGCAACCAGACTTAAATTAACCTGGCGACGATAAAATATTGCCGCGGTCAAGGAAGTGACAAAACTTTTAATGTAATGAAGTCAAGATTAACACCCCAAGCTTACACAATGTGTTAGATTCATCGATGTCAAATGTCTACATTGTACATATATCAGACGTGAAAACCTGACAAATGTATACAATGTTGTCTTTGTACGACGATTAGTCAGTGAAAGGTTGAGAGCGTGGGAGTTAAATTGTAATGTCGGTAAATTGAAAGTTTTGCCACTTGCTTGACCGCAGCAATATTTTATCGTCGCCAGGTTAATTTAAGTCTGGTTGCTTTCAAGACATTTGACATCAACTATAAACAATTTAACGTGCAATAGCAGACAAATTGTAAACTTATTTTTGTGAATGTTTTTGTTTTACTAAATGCATCGTTCCTTTGTGATATTATTAATATTATTAAAAGGCAAAAAATTACCGTGGGCGGACACAATTTCTGTATTAAAAGATAGCCAGGATTAATCTTAAAGGGGAAATATGAAATAATTGATTTCAAAGATGTATATTTCAAAGATCCAAAATGATATCCCGTAACCAAGGTATAAGTGAGGGTGGTAGTTTCCATTGTGTTCATTATTTGGCGGTAAATGTTATTTATAAACACTGCCAAGGCACTCACAGGGATCAATGTACCCCATTATGATAAAATTATACGAAATTAATGAGGAAGGTTCCAAGATTTCTGTATCTAAATATTTATTTGGAACGGTAGTCGAATGTTTACTGTTCCATTTAATCCATTAAAACAAACTATAGACAAAGATTACCCGAATGGGCCTCTGACTTTGAGTGACTTTGAGTTGTACTCATGACGTATAGGTAAATTCGATTTCATTTCTAAAAATAGAGCCAGTATTGTAGCAGAGCCAGTATTGTAGCAGAATCCACTAACTTTGGGGTTTTAACCTGGAAAATTGTGTGGAAGGGCGGAAATGAAATTTTGCACACGTATTGATCAATTCTTTATGAATCAGTATATGCCAATTTTGGAGAAAATCTGGAGCTGTGTATTTGATTCATCCAGAATGATAGACACCAACTTAAGTCCACTTATACCGCAATTTACACACTAATAACAAACTTTACAATCAAACGGCGAACATTTACATTATTTCTTAACCTTATTTTAAAAAATCTATAAATTTTCTAATTAGAAACAACTTTTTGGAATTTGTAACTACGCAAAACAATCTAAGTAGACCTTTTTTGTTTCGTTTGAGGGTTTCTTATTGTCGAGTTGCGAGATGCGAGTTACAAAAGTCGAGATGCGAGTTACAAAAGTCGAGATGCGAGTTATAAAAGTCGAAATGCGAGTTTAAAAAGTCGAGATGCGAGTTACAAAAGTTTAGATGCGAGTTACAAAAGTCGAGATGCGAGTTACAAAAGTCGAGATGCGAGTTACAAAAGTCGAGATGCGAGTTGAAAAAGTCGAGATGCGAGATGAGAAAGTCGAGGAACAATTTATTTGTATTATGTTCATATTGTAAATATATATTTGTTCCACTTGACAAAAGATCCATGAACAAATATGATAACATTGTCACAATAGTTCTTCCTTTTGAACAAATATTATTTAACATTTATTCCGTTAGGAACAAATATAATTATATTTGTTCTGATAGAACAAATCTTATGTAGTATTTTTTCCTTTGGGACAAATATTATGGTGGATCTTATTATCTTTTAGAATATTACCGTTATATTGTAAAATCTCTACTATGATTACATAAATTTGATTCATCTATTTTAGATTCAAACAATCATTTGAATTCCACTGTGACGATTCCATATTAGATTCCTTATTTATTTTATGATCGAAACCATCAATCCATAAGTTCGAATGTATACTATGGCATGAACGTTAAAGTAGGGCTCCGAAGCCATGCACTAGTTAACGGAATCTCACACATCTTTATTATACGTCTTTGGAAAGAGGAGACCCTGGTGCTTTGAAAAAAACCATGTCATAGTGATCGACTATTTCAAAAAAGGTTATATGTGAATGCCTAAAATTTAGAACTAGAGGCTCACATGTGCCTGTATTGCTCACCTGGTTTTATTGACACCAAAAGACCACCCATCCATACAATGAATCAGTTCACCAGATGATACAGTTTTAATCTTGGATGAAGTACAAACATAAAAATCACAAACTCTGAAGGGGACCACCCATAGACATGTTACCAAGTTTGGTTCCAATTTGCTTAGTAGGTTCAGAGGAAAAGACATTTGAATGCATTTCCCATAGGGTTCCTATGTTAAACTATGTTCTCTGCTAGTGGCAATCTTGGATGAAGTACAAGCATAAAAATTACAAACTTAGATTGGGACCACACAAGGACTGTTGTGATGATCAAGTCTGGGTACTATTGGCTTTGTAGTTTCAACGAATAAGATCTTTAAATACATTTTCCATATGGTCCTATGTTAGAACTATGTCCCCTGCTGGCGACCATCTTGGATGAGGTATAAACATGAAAATCACACGCTTTAAAGTGGACCAGCCAAGGACATTGTAACCAAGTTTGGTTCCTCGTTTCAGAAGAAAAGACCTTTGAATGCATTTCCCGTAGGGTCACGATGTTAAACTATGTTCCCTGCTGGCGGCCATCTTGGATGAGATGCGAATCTGCTGGACATATGTAGAAATTATAGTATTTGAAAAGCTTTACACTTTTGCAATTCCCATTTAACCTCTATCTAAAACAGTTTTTGAAATGAAATAAAAACTTATGAAAATTTTGAAAATTCACAGAAAAAGTGACAGCAATTCCTATGTGGGTAATCAGACAGATTTTCTTTAAAATTGCAGGACATGTAGATCTTACTATACTGACTTTATTGTAGTTTAAACTTCACTTGTATCTTCTACAATTTTTTATATATAACACTAAAAGTAACAAAAAACTAAAACAAAAACAAACATTACAAAAAACCAAAAAACAAAGAAAAAAAAATATAAATAAATAAATAAATAAAAACAAACAAAAAAACAAAACAAAAAACCCGAAATTTTTACGGAAAAGCTGCAATAATATCAAGACAGGTAATCGGATATTCTCAAAAATTGCATGGTGGGTATAGCTCATTATGCTGGTAATTTTTACTACATGT
>MJUU01040343.1:22418-58974 GCA_002080025.1 Modiolus philippinarum
AGATCATTTCTCTTTCTTCAAGTGTGTGATGACAAGATCTCGAGGGTTTCTTGTTTTAATGGTACACAATACTTGATATAAACTAACATGTGAAACACTCGTAAGAGTGGTATTCCTATTTTGTGTTGTCAACAATGGTGAACGTAGGAGAGAAACAATCATACCGAGTTTTATATCATGGTACTTAGAACGCCACTGAGATCCAATACACTGTCTTCACATACTCTCACTGTAGTCCAGCCTTGCAGATAGTTAATCAATTACAAGCATGTTAAAATTTTCTATGATAAATAGTTTGTGTAAATAATATTATTACTGCCCTCTGCAAGTTTGAATTTTTACTCGTGTAAATATGAAACAATATTGAATTATCTCCCTTTTTAGTCTAGAAGAGATGCATTTAAATCTTTACTTATTATATTTTAGTCAAAGCATTGCTTACTTGCACTTAGACAATTGCAGACAATATACAGAAAAATATCATGACTAATAGCAGGAGTTAACTTAACCTCAGAAAATTTATTCCATGCACATATATAGGAGAAATTAAACCATATTTTGTTTTTCTAAAGAATGTATTACCTATCAAGCGACACTTTTTCATAATCGTCCAAATGAGTTAAATAGAGTTAATAAAGACAGTGTTTGGGGTTCACTGCAGCCAGTAATGGTACGTCCCCCTTTTAACTCTTAGACTGGATATTCAATTTAAAATTGTTTGTTTTTAATACCTTTCTGTAGAACATGTTATAACAAATTCATGCTACACTATGGGAGAGTTCCCATTATTTTGCCTCTTACTTACATTTTTTAATAAGGACCACTATCAATCAAATACTTACTAGACACCCCCTTTATTTCATCATTTTTCGGTCTGTTTGTGAATCATTATACATGTAGATTTCGTTTAAAGACAAAAACAAAAAACAAAAAACAAACAAAAAAAAAAACCTGAACATAAAACAGCTTGTAGAAAAAGGGTCTCTATCTTCTCAAGTGTCTAAGAGGCACGGACTATTTGATTTTCGGGGGTGGGGGGGGGGGGTGGGGTGGGGGTGTGCTAGTATTTAAAATTTCTGGCCCTGATTTTTGCCAAAATAAATTTCTGACCAGCATCTTAGTTGAAAAAAATATTCTGGCTCTGACTTTGTCCATCATAAAAAAAAATCCCAGGCCCTCAGTTGAAATGATATAGTTTTGTTGATTTTAATACTTTCAATAGACGTTATCTATTTTTTCAATTAACACACCCGAGTAACATGTACACCCCCTGTATCATGTTATTTTGCCAATAAACAATGTCACATGTGTAATAAGGTGTGACATTTAAATTGTCCACACGTGGCTGCAACAATTTATGTTTAGGTGAAATAAAATATTTGTATAATTTCGTCTGAATAAGCTGAGAATGTGGTTTAATATCCTTTTTTGCTTCTTTTAGTACCAACTTCCAACTTAATGTTGACTTAAATTTTCTACCCCAGCCAGAAATTTTAAAATCATTGGTTCATTATTTATTTCTATTATATAGTTTTTTGGTATAATTCTGTTTTACTTAATCCAGTATAAATAAAAGTTGGTATTTCATTGAAGACATTATTTTCTTTTCAGTAAATTTGCACAGGCTTTTTATTTTATACAGGAAATAATTGATTGTTTGACAATTTGTATTTTTCATCAAAAAGTTGTGGAAATAATCAAATTAAAGCTGAAACTTACGTATTAATATTTCTATTTGTTATTTTTAACTATTAGTTTTGGATTCAGAAAAAGCGAGTCTATATAAATACATGTACATGAATCTAGCACAAATTTGGTAATACTGTGATCGACTGTGACTGCCTGTCACAATTCACCACACTGCAGGACAGTACATTACCCCTGCGAAATGTAGTTCAAGAAGTCTTGAACTCTTCATGAACTGTACTTGAACAGCTTGACCTGTTCTTGAACAGTTGTTGAACTGTTCATGAAAAATCTCACTTGAGTTCATGAACTTGTAATTCATGAACCTGTTCAAGAAATGTTCTTGAACTGTTCATGAAAACAATCTCACTTGAGTTCATGAACTTGTAATTCATGAACCTGTTTAAGAAATATTCTTGAACTGTTCATAAAAAACAATCTCAATGACTTCATGAACACTGATACAAGAACTTGTTCAAGAACATTTCTTGAACAGTTCATGAAAACAAAATCATCACATTTCATGAACATGATGTTCATGAACCTTTTCAATATATGTCCTTGAACATTTCATGAAAATGCAAAAGAAATGAATTCATGAACAGGATGTGATTTCTGAGACTGTTTTTTCTGGAATAAAGGATGAATTTTCTGTAACTGCAGTCTTGAAAAATCTGCAGTATTGAGATTCAAGAAGGGTTGAAATAAAGTAGAGAGCAGAAAACCAAATTTCTGGAAACTCAGCCCATCTCTAGATTTTCCATGGTGCCTGTGTTTTCCATGAAAAATGAAGAAATTTTCCATGGAATTCCATGGGTCATGGAAAACAAAATCTTTAAAATAATTCCATGGAATTCCATGGAAACTTTCCATGCATAAGCTGAACTTAGAAAATTTTAGTCATGGAAATGGAAGTAGGACTTAAGTTTATTTTTCACGTGGAAAATATGGTCAATGTGAAAAATAAACTAAGTCCAATAGTGATGGATAATAATATCACAGTACATTTGTACAATGTTGAATAATATAGGAATTAATTAATTGGGCTAAAATAAATCTCCCTCATTGTCCCTCGATATTTAAGAATGTTTGTCGACTGGAAGTTTACTGTATCATTTGCCATAATAAGATGTTGGACCCTACAAACAAACAAGGCGTGTAACGCCTGAAAAATGAAATAAGACACCCTGAAATCACAGGAACTTTGCATTTAGACGTATTTTGAGGCTGAAAATATACAACCTAGCAGGAATATTTATTTTCAGGGCATAAATTTGAACTTAACACTTTTTCTTGGCAGGAAGTTTGAACATAAATGTAAGTCACCTTAAAGCAAAGATTTAAGATGAAATATAACTTTTCAAAAATTTTGTGACCAGGAACTTTTTATTTAATTGTCTTGAAACAGATTGAGGTGTAAAATTGGACTTTGAAATTTGAAAAGCCAGCTTATTTTTTTTAATTTTAAGGGATGACCATGATTTTTCAGGGAAAGATTGAGGATTCTATTTTACGACGGGTTACTTTTTGAACTGAATCTTCTAACGCAAGGTTTCCCCAGATCTCACATAATCACGGCTTGATAAGGATGTGATCATGCCGATATAGGCGGGATTGGCCAGAATTTGACATCACAGCACCGAAGTGTGATTTTCTGTAACAAAATCTAAGCGTGGTAGGCAAGATCACATCTCCTCACCCTGCTGAGAACTCGCCTAAATTAGTGTTGAATAGTCTGCATCTCGACATTCTGTATTCGTTGTCAACAATAACCCCCACCCCCAATTTTTTAATTTTTTATCATAAAACCAAATAAAGGGCTACGCCAAGCGCAGCATGATACGACCGCAGCATGTCGACCACTGAAATTTCAACAAAAGTAGTTTAAAGTGAATGTGGACACAGTAAAGAGCTTGACACAATAATTAGATGGACACAAAAAGAAGCTAGACACAGTTATTAGCTAGAAACAAAATAGGGAAAAAGCCCTTTTGATTACTTACTGATAAAAAACCGTAAGAGCTATGCAAAATATGTACTATCAACTAAAACTTTACATCCATAGAAATTCAAAGAAAAAATCCATCGAAATCTGATGAAAAATAAAGATATGACACATTTAGAAAAATTGCAATTTTGGCCCCTAGTAAGAGCTACAAAAAATCCGTTGACATACTACTGAAAGCTTATATCAAGAGGAATCCAAAGAAAAAAATCCCATCGAAATCCGATGAAAAATAAAGATTTTACATAATCTGCAAATTCGCAATTTTGGCCCCGTTCGGCCCCTCATAGCTGGGAAAGGAAACAAGTTACCAAAAATCTAATAGCTAAGTGCTAAGTTTTTCCAAGGAATCCATTGAAAAAAACTGCATCAAAATCGGACTTAAAATAAAAAAAATATTTTTTTTGAGATTTGCCCCTGTTGGGCCCCATTTATCTCGTGAGTGGTACATGCTACGTGAAATCCGTTGGCATACTTCAGATTGGAAATTTCCTCAGGAGCACACTGAAACAAACCCCATCAAAATCCAATAAATAATAAAGATTCTACAGTCAAATATGTGAAAACACCTCATTTAACCCTTTTTTGGCCCCTAATTCTGAAATGGGTGGGGCAAAAACCTAAACGAAAAAATGGTTTCTCAAGAATGTTCCAAGAAACATCATACTAAGATTTGAAAACAATCCATCCACTAGAACCAAAGTAATGCTGTCCACAGACACGAAAATACCTAATTTTCCCCTTTTTGGCCCCTTTTTTGCCTCTTTTTCAAAAACGGGTTGGGCAGGGAACGCGAAATTAAAACCCGGGCTTTAGCTTGTGCCAACAAACATCATACTAAAATTTGATAACAATCCGTTCACTAGAACTAAAGTTATGCTATCCACAGACGCCGACGCCGACGCCGACGCCAACGCCGGCGCCGACGCCAGCGCCATACCATAATACGACCGCAAAATTTTTGCGGTCGTATAAAAATTATCCAAAGTGATTATGCAAATGTTGAATATGTGAATCAGCAGGTAAGATATAATAATACCAAAATAGATTTCTGGACTTTTTTTATGAACCCGTTTACATTGTGTGCAGCTGCTCAGCGCTGATCACTAGTCTTAGAAGATAAGCAAATCGTTATTTTGGGCCAGTTATAACTCCATACCGTAACTGGACCTAGAGTAGAATCGAGAACCATGGATCGTCATTGTCAAAACAAAAGTGAAAGTTACAGACTTGGTGAAGGTCAAATGTATTGGACATGCGCAGGAAAATGCATGCAACGAAAAGATGAAATTAATTTTTACCGATGATTAAATTTGTATCCTAAAAAATCCATGAAATATTAATGTCTTGTTTGTTTAAATCGTGTGACTAATTAAAAAAATCAAGTCACTGAATAACCCGATTGTATCGATAAATATGATTGGTCCATCGCTGCATCTGGTAACGGGTCCGTTCGCCCACTATATACTTTTGCCCCGGGTTCGTTCGCCCAGGGTCCGTTCGCCCCCCAAGCGGGTCCACTCCCCATATAATAGTCAAGTTTGTTTACTTTGCAATTATCATGACACGTTAATTGTACATATATGATACTTTTGTGAATAAGTTGCCTTTGAATGTTTATTTTACAATTAAATGGCAATGATTACTGAATTTGGAATGTTGATTGACTGGTGTTTGCTTGATATTATTGAAAATCTTATAATTAAGATGTTTATTTTTTAAATTTCAATTAAACATTAATTGATTGTTCTTATAATTTATTTTGATTGGACACTATCATAACTTTAATGAGTAAATATGTTTGTTTTGCGATCTGTTATTAAACAAATTATTTGTACTTATCATTATTCTTGATTGCCGATCAGGCATTTATAATCAAATCTTAATCACATCCCCATAGAAAATTTCTCTGGAATTCCAATGGTATTCCAGTGGAATCCACTGGATTTCCACTGGATTAAGTATTTCCAGTGGAATTCCAATGGAATTGGCAATTCTTCCACTGGAAATTCCACTTGAAAAAACCTTTTCCACTGGACAATTAAATTCCGAAGGAAATTCCACTGGCATAAAAATAAATTCCAATGGTATATATTCCACTGGAATGTTATACAATTTCATGATCGAAATATAGTGAAATTAAAAAAAATAAATTAAATTAAAAAATGATTTAGTAACATGACAGTGACATACAATAAATAATAAATGTATGAAAAAATTGTCGAATCATATAATGATTATAGATATGAATTCTGGCATTAACTATAACTTTTCAAAGAATTATATATAGATTTGATATTAGATGGCATTTCTACCTACAATTAAAACTGCATGTAAAGATACACAATTCAAATCAATAAATGCATAAATTGAACAAAAAGTCTCCATGTACATAAAAATTTTAAATATCTATTCAAGATGCCACTACTGGTGGAACAGAGGTCCTCAATGGTATTAACAATCCCAGTAGCCTGCCTAGTAGCTTTGCAAGCTAAGAAAAAATTACTATATTTATCAAAAGCTGGTAAAATCGCATTTTTGATCAATCAATTAATTGTGTTCCAGGGTGTTTGGTGGACAACTTATGAATGAAACATTTGGAGAAATGTTTATCAAGATACATTTCTGTCTCAGATTTTTTACAGGAAGAAGTGTTTTTTCCCTATAGGAGGTGACTTTGACAATGTGTTGAATCAAATTAGTGTCCAAATGCTGTACTAAATCTCTGTGTTGGATGGATCTTTTCATAGTATCTTCAAATACAACTTTTTGTGTACAACATTCTTCAATAACAGCGAACTTTTCATTTTTAACTTCGATAAACTGATGAATGATCCCATATGTTTTTGCATTCCTATTATGAGATTCAAATGTAAAAACACAATCATCTCTGGTTTTGGCACTTTGGTAATCTTTGGAATAACATGTGGTGTTCCCATGTTTTAGTCTAGAAAATGACTTCGGATTTCCTACTTTCATTTCATCTGTTAAAAGGTTATAATAAACATCGGTTTCTTGCAGATTCCTTTTCCGTCCTAAAATATTGTATTCTCCATTAATTGGCATGTCCTTTCTTCAAAACAAAGGAAAAGTTAAACATATTTAATTAGAGTAAGTTCTAAATGGGTATGATATATGCATATATAATTCATCTGTTTTATAACGATTATCATTTTCTAGATACTGTATTAAGTTGTTTCTTAAAGTCATAAATCAAGGCATAAAGAAGATCGGTAGAAACAAATTTCAACCTTCAAGTTGTCTAGACCTAATTTAACCATTTATTATGTTTGTACCAGATAGGAAAAAAATATTGCTGTTGGGCTTTTTTAAATTGGGTTGAAAGTCAAAAGACAGATCCAATTAAGTACCATGCATAACTTGGAAATTAATGCTAGCTATGAATATGCAACTGTCATAAATTTATAGGAAGGGTAGCTAGATCACAAGGACTGACAACATGCAGTAAATGAACATTTGACTTTCTGAGACAATGCATGGCATGGATGTCGTAATACCTACATTTTTTTCCTTAACACTTGTATCAAATAATGGTTATATAAATTGTTTTCCTATATATTTCTCCAGACCTAAGAAAAGTATTACATTGTATATAAAGATTAAGCCTACATTATTAATATGTACAAATTTAATTTGAAAATTATGTACCTATTGAAAGACAAAGAACATTTTTTAATTAGCAACAAGACGTGTTTTAAGAAACACTTATACCCAAAATACCTGCTAAAAAGAACCATAAAGCATCATTCTTACATGGTTTTATCCAAAGAACAATATCAAAGGAAAATTTATGTACTTTAAGAAACTCTGCTGTATTTATACATCTTCTTTCCCTTCAAATGCTATAGAAATCCATAAACATTTTCTTATGGAGGATTTTATTAATTGTTTCTGTAGAAACTGTTTAAAAGCAAGGGTCATGATGAAATTTCCTCCCAATATCAGACACCTGAATTTTTTTTTCAAAGGGAACTAATTCAAAATGAAATCAGCAATTGACACATGCAAAAGCACAAAAATAGAGGCCCACATATGCCCAATTTTAAAGTTTTGTAGATAAACAGAGAGACAGACTTATCAAAAACTATATAAATATCTCTGATTATTGGAGGTAAAAAATTTAATAAGAGTGTGCGATGCATTTTTTTTTTTTACATACAGTAGCTACATTGTATAGGTACAAAATCATCATAGGTAAAATTAATAGTTCTTACTGTACTAATTTTGATGACAAATCAGATATAAGTTGCTGTGTGCATGGAGTAGAACTTTCAACTATCTGCTTCACTAAATCATCTAACTGTTTTGACATTGATACTGCAAAACTAACCTGTAAAAATAAGAATTACTTGCATTATTTAACTCCAGATAAAAAATACCAAACTTAAAAAGTGAATTTGATTTTAATTTTAAACATTACTTCATTCATCTATTGCGGTTGACAATTTTTTTCTGGTGGTTTTACATCTGCCTTGTCTATTTATCTCTTATTCTGCTCTTGTTAACTCTGTTCGGTAATTTGTTTATTATCCAAATTCAATGTTCATGTACGTGTTTGCTATAAAGTTTTATCTTTCATAACCTGAATACTGATCATGACTTGCTACACATATTTTACTTTTTTTTCATGCATTTTTTAAACACAAGTGCATGTATGTCCATATAACAAATGCATGCAATATTATAGTACAAAGCATCTACATTAACTTTTATTTTAATTTGTCTTTTAGACAAGTAAATGCAAGTTTTCCTGTCCAAATTATATTGTTATGGTATTTGTCAAAACGGTGCAGAATTTCAATTTATTTCAATTTTTCAATTGTTTTCTGGGCAAGTATTCTATATTTTACTTGGGACTGGTAGGGACAAGTCGGTTGGACTTGTATAATGTAAAGCATTGTAGTAAAATCAAAACAATCAGGTGAGTTTTTTGTGTTAACAACAGGTAGAGAGCAAACTATCATCTTTTCACAGGAAGAATACTTTTGTCATAAAATCATCCTTTTTATGATGAAAACTTCCTTTTTCTCTACTTCAATAGAGATCGATGTCTCTAGAGAAAACTTAAGATGTAGAATTTTTTTTTCATTAACATTATGCACATCTTTTACTGAATAATACCTGGCTAGTTACATGTCTAGTACCATGGACCATGCTTTTAAGGTATGAATTCATAGATTCAAAACCAAAACATGAATATTCATACAATGGACCGTACAGTTTTGCACACTCAGGAACATGCTTAAGCAGGTGGATGTTCATTGTCTTGGCCTTTTGTCCTGTAAAAGAATGTTCATATTTAAATTGAAAACTCAAAAATTGCAGTTTACATGGTTTACTTATATAATAGTAACTGATGTATATGTCAATATCATAATACATAGACTGCCCAAGAGCCATGGTATGGACCATAGGAATGATATGGCCCAAGCCGAAGGCGTGGGCATATTATTTCTCTTGTCCATGCCATGGCCTTGAGGGCAGTCTATTTACGATATCTGTTTAAATCAGTTACTAATTGTGTTTATTGTATTGAATAAATCGAATAAATGACATTGGTTTTTTATTAATTTTTTATTTTTCCGTTTGAGAGTGTTTAAAAGCATAACATTTTTTCTATTTCATTTATTTGCAAAATGAAAAACTGCAATCAATGTAATTATTTTTCTCATAAATATATATCTAAGTTAAAATATTCAGCTTCTGTATTCAGTTAACTAGTATACCAAGGAACACTTAACATTGTTAAACTAAATTCCTTTTAAATTGATGTCACAATTCAACCGATTGGTAAATATCTGGTATTGACTGCAACTATCGGTCCATATCAGATTTTTTTTTGGACCGATGGCATCAATACCGCAAGATAGAGAATGTCATGTGATTGGTTTTAGGCTAATAGAATTCCAGATTTTTTACTGATATGCAATAATCATAATTTACAACATGATTTTTATATTGCTTGAAAAGAGAAGTATAAACCAAACTTTCTTCTCATATTCTTGTTATGAGAGCTTATTAACAAAAAAAGGCTACGAAAATGAGTGATGAAAAGAAATAGGAAAACATGATTTAAAAAGATGTGTATTAAGTTACCTTCACAATATATCATTTTAATAAATTAACAAACACCAATGCATTACAAATTTAGACACGGGTATAATTGACACTTGAACTTTGAAGCAAACCAAAATTACTAAACACACAATGTACATGTACCATATATGTCTGGATAGCATTTGCAAAAATCCAGTAGTAGCAGTTCAGCTTCCTCAATATCTGCAAGTCGCAAGTTGTCCTTAACCAATAAGGAAATTCCTGTCACAAGTAACAGATAGTGGAGATAATTGGTAGGCTTCATGACTCCATATAATAAAGGTGCTGAGAAGTGAATGAGCCACTCTCTGAACTCTGAAGCTGAATGAAATATGGTATTAAATTTTTGAACATTTTGAAAAAATAGTGAGTTATCAGCAACATGGTTGGGCAGTTTCAGTAGTTTTTTTTCTGAAATTGTACTTATACTTTTGTGTGTTGGTATGGGTTATTTGAATACAAAAATTCAAAGATATAATAGTTGCTTCATTTAATCAGATTTTTTTTGTAATCTTGTGAAAATGATAAAAAGGATATATTGCCTGCCAAAAGTTTGGACAATTCCTT
Organism: Modiolus philippinarum; assembly: GCA_002080025.1. Classification (NCBI taxonomy): domain Eukaryota; kingdom Metazoa; phylum Mollusca; class Bivalvia; order Mytilida; family Modiolidae; genus Modiolus; species Modiolus philippinarum. Next base: position 32,794 of record MJUU01040343.1, read on the forward strand.
GAAGTCTGAGTTAGGCAGATACAACTTATGCAAAAGAACCCTGAAGAATATGATAGCCGTAGGAAAAGGCAATAATAAATATTTATCATGTCGATACAAGTGTATTACAAGGTAACACATATTGCAGATGCATAACCACATGGAAATGATAACTAGGTTTTCTTGCATTTTGGTGCTGAAACTTATAAAAATAGAAACCACACATCTTTACTTCAGATTTCTAAAGCTGATAAAAATAACTACAATATTACAGCAAGGACTTGTAGGTGCTAGAGACTGTCTTGGCTGTCTTGAACTTACTATGATGTATGAGCAAAGCTGATTGTTGATAGCCTCATGGTGACTTCAAGATGAAGAACAACAATAAAAGCTTTGTTCCATTCATTCCTTTTACAATATGTATTTATAGAGACTTTGTCTTATGTGCATTTACTCCAGATACCTTAATTGCTTATTGTCGATCCTAACACAATTTTACAGTTAAATCAGAATTTATTTTGAGAGAAACCAGCAATCAATTTGACAAAGAAATTTACCAATAAAGACCTACTGTGCACCGACTCATTTAAATTTTAACCTTTACACTTGAAATTGTAAAATCAATTCCTACCTTTCCAATGTGCATAGTCATGGAGACTTCTTTGACGACGTGAAACAAAATCTGGTATTTTGATCTTCATAAATCTTTGATTCAGCAGGTCAATCTGAGCAAAAACAATACAAGGGCTATCATTTCTCAATATAACTAACCTTTTCTGTCATGTGTAAATTTAAATGTCACTGAATATGCACTTTTGTTAGCAATTATACAAGTTCTTGGAATAGAATATGATGGAACAGTCATGGAAATGAAATTTGATTTTACTAGTATATTGTAAATAAAGGAAACTACATAAAGCCATAATATTTCTATGTATAAAATGAAATAGTTAAGGTAGTTCTGAACATGTTGAAGTTTTATTTTTTTTCCATGTTATCTCTCTAAGAATCATATATATGTATTAACATTTATAGAGCAAAAATGCAACAACTTTAAATTTCAGAGGTCAGAAACCTCTATATACATCTTTGTCATGTTGTCTCCATTTATGTTACATCTGAATTGCAGTGTTTTTTTGTTTTTTGTTTTTATTTAAAAAAAAAACTGCTTTTTTTTTACTTTAGGATTTGTTTGGCTATATTGGTTATAATGTTGTCTATGTTATCTGAATACATAATAATGCACCATTAGAAGGTGTACAGAAATATTACTTTGTCTCCTATGAAGAAATCTTCATCCTTATATTTACTGTTGAACCAGAAGCCCATCAATGCTTTTGTTATCCCCAGCAATACACAGTGCATCCAGTCAACTGTGAATACCTTTGGCATATCAATATGTTTTAAAATCATAAGAGCAGAAACTCCCTTCACTCCATGAACCTGAAATATAATAACAATATACATGTATATACATAGTTTATATGTTTACTTCAGATATATTTCTAATTTGAATCTTTACAATTATACATGACATTGACTTGCTTAAAAAATAATAAAAATATATATATAATTTTTTACTTATGTATGTAAAATAATGTATAGTTTTTATTGTTACTGTACAAATACATATATTATAGAATTCATAACGAGATAGCAACAAGAGGTATTCAATTCAAATTGCATAGTGATATCCAGCAATATATAATTCTTTAGAATTGTTTAAAAATATTTGTCTTATGAGTATTATAAATAATGCAGTGAATTCTTAGTGCCAAAATGCTGAAAATTCTGTTTTTGAATCATAAAACATATGTAATATATAAATATATGTACATGCATGCATCAGCACTTTGTTTGCTTTTCCTTAACACAAGTCCTTTAACAGTGAATCATATCTGATTATTTCAGTACATGCAGCATGGATACATGTAATTACTAAACTATATAAATAATTTTATAGTATTATGCAAATGCAAACAAGACATGATCTATAAGCATTTTAAGGATATCCTAGTAAACCAAATATTAAAAAGGTCCTTACTGCTTCACCTATCTGAATTGCCTGTCTTGCATCCTGAACCATGGAATCCTGCGTTCTCAAAATTGAATTGTTATGAAATGGATAAAACCTCATCATGGGATTGCCTATAGGTGACTCTCCTTCATCAAAACAACGACTGCAGCCAAACTTTCCATTGAACTGCTTCATATTTGAAACAATGGCCTTTGCTGGTAGATCTAGAGATACAATCATCAACTGTACTTTTACCAGAACAAGTTTCCCTGCAGGAGTTGACAGCTTTAATCCTATAAATTAAAAAAAATTCTTTGATGGTCAACCTTTCATTGAATTTTGACATTTACATAACCACTTAAATAAAATATGTAACACAGATTCAAACAGACAAAATACAAGACATATCATCATTATCTATAGCGATGGTATTATAGATATTCAGAATTTTTTCTAGACCTATTACATGTACATGATGAATATAAGCATTTATTTTACAGTTTGATTCAGTGGGTATGGAACAATTCCACTGTACAGTCGAAATTGAACCTGCCTTAAATTGGTAGTGACCACAAAAAAATTCATGGTTTACATAGGTTTCAATGATGCAATGTTTTTTAAATTTGTTGTTTTAATTTACATGTATATAAATGCATAATCAATAAGCAATGCATAGATTGTTGCAGTTCAGTAATTTTTACTCAGAAACTGGTATCCCATAAACAATAATATGATTCAGCAAACCAGTGTTATTATAACCTGTCTTAAGTGTGAATTAATGACATTTGTCATGGTTATTAAAGATAATTATGAATAAACTGAACATTATGATAGGGATGAATAAAATTACATCTTAAAATATCACTTACCCTTTTCATATAAATTGTTCAAGGTTTTCATCATTGAGGATAAATATGTTAGCATATTTGGTTTTTCAACTTGGCAATGAAGAAACCAAGGAATCAAGTACTTTTTGGAAAACCTGTGAAAAAAAGGAAGAACCTGTGAAGAAATACAGTTTGTATTACTTTTCAGATTAACAGTTACTGTGAAATTATTCCAAGATATCTTGCATTTTAAAGAATTATCAAGTTGCATAGTTGACGTTTACCAAGATATCATTATCATTAAAATATGAATCTGAAGTAAAAAAAAAAAGATTATTTTTGGTCAATTCATCATGAAAAATAAATGTTGCTTGACAGCATAATGCCATATATAAATAAGAAAAAAAAAAACAGTAGATTAATGTAACTGTCAGACATAGGGAACCCAATTAAAAACATAAAATTTCAGAAAAAATCTAATAAAAGATTATATACAGAACAGAAATCTTGATATCTGTACTGGTTGAATAATCTTTCACGAAACTTACTTCCTCCATGACCTTATTGAACACAGAAGTATTTGGATTGAACCATTTCCTTAATGTGACGTACACGAAGATCAGCAAAAAATCTAAATTCCCTTGCATAAGAAATTTGAATTTTTTGACTGGCCTTATACATCAATTTGAGCATACACTTGTTAACATACCTTAATTTTACTGGAAGCTCATTAACAGCAACATACACTGGCCATAAACTACCTTTTTTGAAGACGAAAATAAAACCACTCCATCTGAAAAAAAATCTAATATAGAGTTTCCAATTCCATGTACTAGGACATTCTCCTAGCATGCCTATTTGGAACCTTCTGAATGTCCTATTAGAATCAAAATAATTAGCAGGAGCTTTGGTTAAAATATTTGTCATCAAGTGCCAAACCGTGGTAAAAATTATATAAATATATGAGTATACTAATTATTTCTTAAGCAAAGCAGGTTTAAAATACGTGTTATAATTACATGTAATACGGAAGTTTTAAGGTGTGAAGATTTAGGTTTTTGTTGTTTCCTTTTTGCAATTTTGTGTGTTTCTAGGATGTCTTCACAATTTCCTGTATTGTGAGTTTAACATTTACCTGACAAATCACTGTTAAAAGAAGTAAAATTTAACACTGAATTTATGATTTTTCTTGATGATTTGTTCAAATGTGAACAAAAATTAGTTCTGACACAATCATATATTGGGACCCAATTGGCCATTGTTTTCTTTTGTCATATATCATTGACAATTAATTATTTTCTGTTAAATATTTGAAAATGATACATGTGATGCAAACTAAACAGTTACATGTACATGTAGTTAGTGTGCATCATGTAATTTTATTTCTATATAAACTGGAATTTTTTTTTCAAATCTTTATTGTATGATTGAATACTCAATAATTATTTTGTTTAACCTGTATTCATAGTTAACGTAATGTTGATATCCACTCCATTTTCTCTACAAAGGGTTGTTCTGTACTTTTGAGCTTTCAAAATATCTGAATAGTCATCATCCCCAGTCCTCTCTATCTGTTGACGTTTCTTGAGAGCATTGTAAAATGTTTCATCTGAAATATATGAATAGCAGTCTTGAGTTAATTTGTGATGTCAAAAACAACAATTCAATTTTTTATAAATTAAAAAAAAAATATCAAAATGTATTCACATTTTTAGTATTCACTGCATGGCATACAGTGATACTATAGTAATTTGGGCGCTCCCATTTCCTGTCATGTGAAGAAGCACATGCAAAATAATTATACAACTCCTTTATTGTTATTCTTAACTTGAAGTCATCACAGGAGTTCAGACATAGAATTCCTTCTTTGAATGACGTGATTTGTATGACACTTTTCTTTGCCCAGCTGCAATTCGAGTAAGCCCTAGTGACTCAAGTAATCCAAGTGAACACAGCAAATGAAAAATACTGAAGTTATTGTAAATTTAGTTCTTGCATATGGCCAATTTCTCAACTTATTTAATATATTACAGGGCATTTCTCTTTAGTACAATCTAATCAAAATATTTGGAAATACAGTGTTCATGCAGATCTTAATATAATAACTTAATCTGTGAGTGGTCTTTTTAACACCATGTACTTATAAGGTCTATTGATGGCAGTGTCTGCATGCTTGGTACATGTTTTAGTTGTGTGTATCTGCATGCAGCTTTTTAAACTTTAAATAATATCAACAAAAAAATGCTGGAAAAATTTTCTTCGGAAAAAATAACATGTAAATATAAAGAAATATAGCTAAACTACAGCATAGTTGCCTTTACAATTATACGTACCTTTAAACATACTTTGTAACTGATCTTCAAGACTCAGTTCTGAAAAGTTCAACACTTCAGCATTTTTTCTTCTACAATTTTCACTGTTGCAAGGGTTACTATCATGTAAAATCTGCTGGCATTCTCCACAGTATCTATGCAAGATAGGTTCTTTAAAATTTACGCATTTTTTTAAAACATCTTTAACGACATAAACAGATGTGGAGTACTCACTGTTAGTTGGCAAATGGGCTTCTATCATACGCAGAAGAAAAGAAAATCCTTCTTTGGGTATGCCAAATTTATTGACAAACATCATTATCATAGTGTATGAAGTTTTCTTCCCTATACGACACCCTTCATACAATGGTTTTTCATGATATGTGTCGTCTGAAAATAATTCATCACTGTGAATGCGGTCATTAGCATGATTATCAAAAGGCAATTCAAATGAATTCTCCTCTTCTGAAGAAGTGGTATTGTTTTCTGAATCAGAAGTAGTATCTGTAGATATGTCAGAAGATGGAATTTCTGTCTGTGTATCTGATGTAATTAAACTGTGGTCTGATTTTTCGGAGGAAAAACTAGATGATGTAAACCTGCACAAATCGTCACTTGAAAAACCATCAACAGGCACCTGTCCAGTTGTGGCAGCCTCAAAAACTTTGCTTCTGGAAGTTTGTGGTTTTGGTGAAAACTGTCGAGCCCCATGGTTGAAATTTGATACATGTAAAGCATTTGCATATTTTTCCGGCGTAATTTTATGATATGCTGCTCTTTTGACAGAAGGTCCGTGGTGAATTGTTCTTTTGTAACGTTTTTTTTTTAGGCGTCTCAAGTTCATCGTATACCGATTCATCTGATGACGAGGACGATGTCTCAGAAGATACTCTTGTTGGAGTGCTAGAATTACCGGACATATCAATCATGTGCCAGTTTCAACAGTTTAAATATTAAAATGAAACGAACTTAACGTTTCATGTATTTTTTTTAATAATCAACACCCTTTGTGACCTACCTCAATGATTTAAAATGGAAACTCATAATATCTTATGCTGATATGTTTCATAGACTTCAAAAAGATAAACAACTTGCTCGAAAATGGGGAAATTCGTTTTGTTGATGACTTGACCTGAGTGTTAGTTTCGTACTTCAGAAAAAATGTAAAGATTTTCTTAAAATGAATAAGCTAAATATTTTTATATGTTTTAAATTACAATAAATCTCAACCTTTTTTTTCTAAATTCTCTAAAAAATCTTTTAGATGTTGTTCGGATGTGAAACTTTCGAGTATCGGATTACAAATTTTTGCCGCCATAAACTGAAACGACGGATGGAACCCACGTTGTACGGAGCAGTGGATTGGGACGACGGGACAACAACAATCATCCCGTTGTCCATCATTAAAGAACCTAGAAAAGAGCTGAAAGAATACAAGGCTGGAAATCGCATATATAGCCGATGCTCGGGATTTAAAGGCTTTTACTGGGGCAAAATTGCAGCCATCAACAGTAAGTTTACGGACTTCGGTCAAGTTCGGAAGTTGTCTTAGATGCATACATTTATATTACATTTGATTTTTATACAAGATGTTTATACATGATGTTTGTTAATGCCTTTAAAGTGTTCTAGAGGAGAGGGTGGGGTCGTCCCTTCCTTTACTTTAGCCAGTTTAGAGTCCCACCACTTCAGAATGGTGATTTTTTTTCGAATTGGTAAAGGGGTGAGGGTTAAGACTAAAGATAGGATTAGTGTTCTAGGTTAGATTTAGAATTAAAGATTAGCCAAATATGATAGGGACCCCTAAAGTAAATTTAGGCCAGAGATGTTTTTTGATATTGCCTGCACTCCCATACCAGGCAAGTCCAATTCAATATTTAGACGGATTCTTGAAGGAAAATATGTCCTGCATTGATTACACAATTGCTGATATCGTACATTTCCAACTCCAAACCTTATTATACCCGGAAAGAGGTTGGGGAACTTGATAAAAATTTCCCGAATAGAATTATACATGGTTGATGAGGGATTTGGACGCAGGCAACATCAAAAGACATCTCTGGCTTCGAATCAAAAAAGGGAATAGCCAGAAGCGTCCCTGGAATACCGTATAGCGGGCTATTTTTGCGGGTCAAAAATTTTGCGGATTTGAATCGAAAATGTATGCCAAAAATTTATGCGTTTTAAATTTTCGCGGATTATCAAAAATCCTTTATACATGTATGTCTTTACAAAGCATCAAATATTCACGGAAATTATTTTTGCGATTTAAGTCCATCCGCAAAAATTACCTGCTATACGGTTTTGTTTTGTTATTTGTTGTCAACTACAGTTTAATGATGAGTGATTTTAATTAGACAAAAGTCAGCGGCAGGTTTGAACCCAATTTCAAGTGACCCCCTACCAAAAAAATCTCTGAAACACAGGAAGAGGGTTCTACACATATACATATCCGAGATATCGAGGTCGAACTGTGTATAGGCCTAAAAAAATAGTTGTGTTTCTGGTTGGCCAACCGACCCTAGTCCAGACCCCCCCTGATTCAAACTTTTTTATTCCAACTTCAAAAAAATAAAAAGTTTCGATGCCCAACCGACCACGTTTTCCTTCCCGTTTGTAAAACTTTGCCGATTTTAAGAGCGATATGACGATTACATTAGATATTGTTCATATCTGAGCGCAGTAATTGATCAAATTATGTCTTGTAATGCTGTTTACTCATCAAAATTGAAGAGAAAAGCCAACAACAATTGTTTTTGTTCCATTGTCTTTTACTTTCGGTTAGGCCCCATCAAATTAATTTATAGATTCTCATCCCCACCCGCCCCATTTTTTTCTAAGCTCATTTTTTTTTTTTTTTTTTTTTTTTTTTTTTTTCAATTTTTCAGAAATTGTCTTTAAATTCCTATCAATTTTAGTGAAAATTAGTAAAAAAATATAAAATAAAACCCTCCCACCCGCCCCAGATTTTTTGTTACAGGTGGATGAGAATCTACAAATTAACTTGATAGGGCCTTACAGTAAGTTTGGAAACGGTATATTTTCCGGGTCACCCTAAATTAGTGACCAGAATTGTCGAAATCACAAAGAAATCGATCTGAAGAAAAAAAAAATAAAATAAATCCGACCCAAATTTTTCAGAGGACCATAAACGGAAACACAATTAATTTTTTTTTAAGCCTTAAACTTGAACAAAGACCGGGACCACAAAAAGGGTTTGAGGCATCCATGATGTTAGAGTAATTGCAGTTCTAGCCATCGAAGTTCCACTGTATAATATACAACAGGTCTACGAGAGTGTAAACCTGCATAGACCTCAGACCAAATGTCGGATCAAATGTCAAAGAATTAAGTCACCATATTATTTTCTTACAGAACAAATTGGTCATAGAAATTTGGTCTCTGCAATAAAATGACAAGGTAGCCCAAGGTCAATTTTGATAGAAATTGTCTAAAGGTCTATGGCTAATTTCGCACATTGCGATCCCCATTCATATATATTCAATATTTTGGACAACCATACCAATTAACATATTTCTGAAAATCCTGACCCGATCATATATGAACAAACAATTTCTGTGCAAATAGTGCAAACTATATAAACAGTTTTGTAATACAAAAAAAAAAATAATTTACATTTAATGTAATTTGTGTTACATTTCTAATAATAAAATTATACAGGTTTGGAATTCTCCCCAACAGGAAATTATACTTAGGAAACTCCCTAAATAATGTTTATTATAACACATTTACTTTTGTCATTTATTTGTATTTTCTTGTGCAGTTCATAGGTATATTTAAATGTTATATAAATAGAAATTTAGTTGAACCCATGATCCCGCCAACAATAATTAAATGTGGACTTAAGTTAGCTAAACGCGAATTGATTTTTTCTCTCCTGACACCGAGTATTTTCCTAGTGGAACACTGCTAATCACCTCAATTCTCGGCGAAAAATAATCTGCTGTAAATGGGGCCCAAAAGGGACAAATCCAAAAAAGAAAGAGGTTTAAAGCCTCAACAATAGTGGAAGCAAATTTCTTATTTTTATTCAATTTAGTTATAAATCATTTTAAAAAGTGATAAAGTAAAATATTATGTATCAGCTGAAATAGAATTATATGCAACAACTTTATATGAAAATATATGTAGACACAGCAATTTTGGGTACAAGTACATTTTCATTTGATTTTCAGGTGATAGGGAATGGTTAAAAAAAAACATGCTAGGCCCAAGGCCCATTAAACCACAGAATGAAGTGCAGAACAGCATAAGGAACCAGAAAATGAAAATATAGAACAAGAGAAAGAAGAAACTTTAATGAATGAAAGTGAAGATCAAGTACATGTACAAGAGAAAGAAGTAACTGTAAAGAATCAAAGTGAAGAACAAGAGAAGAAAGAAGGGTATAGATTTTCACCACAACTATTCCACTAATTCATTGAATTTCAATGTATTTATATACACAATGAAAAGATATGAAGTATACATGAAAAAACCAAGCAATGGAAAATGCATTATTGTTGTCCTTCATCTTAAAGTTTGCATCTTTATATGGGAAATTTTAGTGCACATAAAAACCATGTATATGGTGTTAAATATACATAAATACATATTTTTATTACACCGATTTACATTAGAAATGCTCAAATGAATTAATCCCTTGACAGTGGTCTGTGTCATTTAACTTAATATTTTTCATAGCTTTCAGGGGCTTTCATGAATTCTGTTTAGGCCAAATAAAAAAAAATATGTGTGCTTCCGGTTACCCGACCGACAATAGCATTTTTTTTCCACTCTTCAAAATGTTCATGTGTGACCTCGATTGTATTAGCAGTAGTCTTCCATTTTAAAATATTATACAGTCCAACTTTGACAGTTTGAACACCCATGTGAATTATAGTTTAACTTGAATAAAGGGACAAATAAAGGTTTTAGACATCCGTGTTGTTCAAATCATTGCAGTTTGAGCCTATTATAGCCGTATTGTAAATCCATATAGATAGTTTTGAAAATATTCTTCCAGTGAAACTGGTGAGACTAGAACGAAAAGATCAAGAACAAATGTAAAAAGAAAACTTGACAAATCAGATGAAGATTATGCAGCTAATTCTGAAGATTCTGAAGACGATACATTTGTGGTTATATCACCATCACCCTCTAAAAAGAAAAAGCAAAGGAAACCCCAAGACCAGGTATGTATGTTTATACATAAAATTATTCCAATACGCTGCATGCTTTTCATAGGAATTAAGATAACTTCAAAAGATATGTATATAGAAAGGAGAAGCACCATCTCATCATTCATGGTGAAAGTTAAATCAAGAAGGGGTAAAAGTACTCCCTATTTGTCCAAATATTAAAGGAAATTAAGAATGTAAAAAGGCTGCAAAAATATTTAAATAAATTTATTTTAAAAAATGTCCCAAAAGAAAATGCAACTGTTTCCATACATAGACAAATAATAAACAAGCAAAAACCCTACAACTGAATTTCTACACAATTGGAGGTCTCATTACGAGAAAGCCAAAACAAAAACACAGAAATGAACAGTAGCGCAAGATAGAACATTAGCTGAGAATCCCAAAAACTGGAGATTTCACCAGGTTCTCAAGTAGGGCATGTGTAGGATATATGAACAAATCTATTATAGACACCTTTCATAGTTTGTAGTAGTACAATGTAAATTTTACCTTCATTATTACAGGCAAAAATTGCTAAGATTGCAGAAAGTAAAACAAAGAGGGAAAGGGAGAAAGAAAGAGATTTAACAAATAGAGCTAATGGTATGACTATTCTAAACATGAACCCAATAAGTTCTAAGGAAAATGAAGCAAACCACGAAGTCCTAAAAATGGTTAATGAATTGAAATTACAGGTAAATAACTATTTCAGGATATTCAAAGCAATCATTAATCATAATGGATTTTTTTACCCCAGTATCCAGAAAGAGGCCAAAAAAGAATAATAGGTATGATATGTGTTGACTGTACTCTGACAGTGATTGTTCCTATTTTTTTCTGAATTTCAGTTGACCATTGTGATACATACAACAGCCATTTAATAAAGATGTATATAACATTTATAAAAATCTGACAGCATTATTTACAACAAAAAAACAGATCATGTTCAGAAATGTGAGGAAATATGTTTCAGCAAATAATTGTGATTAACTTACTAATGAAGACATTTAATTTTACTGTACATGAATGTGTACAAATACAAACGGGACCAACCTTTAACAAATCTTTGTTTGTTGTTTCTTGTAAGTTTTGATGTTGGTAGGTAGGTAGAAAATTGCATTTTATAAAACAACGTTGAAGAAATTGAGGAAATAAAATCATTTGTTGACATTTAATGCAATAGAAAATTTCAAAATGACAAAAAAATTGGGAACGCACCAATTTTTGTTATTAGGGGAAATTATATTTAATTCTTGAACTAGGCTTCAAATACTTATATATATATATTTGCTTTAGGACCTAGTATCTCCGGCTTGCGGGGTGTGACCCCTCCCAAACGGAGGCTGACCCCGAGGGTCCCGGGATATAGAAATAGGACCCATCCCGTGGTTGTGCGAGATTAATAAATACACAACCCATCTTTCGGATGGGATGTAAACTCAGGTCCACGTGGTGGAAGAAACGCCACGATTCCTGCACATTAAAGAACCCTTGTAGCAAGCTCTTTTTTGGGTGGTCCGTAGGTGATCGGCTACAAGGCTAAATTCCCCGCCCTTGATGATTTCACCCTACTTTTCCAGTGGCAGTCAGAATTTCCCGTCCTATGGCCCTTTCCATACCCCAAAGTGAATATTTATTAACAAACTTGTTCTCGTCTTGATATAGCTGAAATATTGCTGAGTAGACGTTAAACAATATTCAATCAATCAATCAATTTATTTTCAAGGTTGAAAATTACAACAACAATGTGGAGCAGTACAAATCCAATGTTGAAATCCTTATGTCATGCAGAACATGTATGCGAAAGGTATACAAGGTATAGTATACAAGTAATTTATGTTTTATATTGCTTGATGATTTCTATACTACCTAATATTGTTCTGTAGATGCAAGTTTTCTGTAAGTTGCAAATACATCCAATTTTAGATAAAGCACATATAACATAAAGATTACAGATTAGCAACTAGTTGAAAATGTTAACATCATGTATGTATTCTCACTCCCAATGATGCAACTCATCAGAATTACCTGTAATGCAGTATAGACACAATTGTTCTTATGGTAATGTTACTTTTTAATAGGTTCAGTTGTCATTTAATAATTGTGTACCAGACACTTCACTCCGTGTCTGCAACAGTTTGTCAATAAATATACTTTTGGTGGAAATTCCATTCAGTTTCAATTAAGATTACAGGAGTCGGCAAATCAAAGAAGTGAATTTCTTAAGTTGCGGGAATTTCCACTTTTTATACGGGATGTGTCTCTGGATAAACTACCGTACTCCTCATATTAAGTGCCCAGGGCGCTTAGAAAATTTGAAAATGGGGGCACTTATTAAGGGAGTATGATAATGAGTGTCAGATTTCAGAAGCATTCAATATCATCGGGTTTTATCCATTCAAACAGTGTTAAAATTTTTTGCACTTGGATCAAATATTCTTGGTCATAGGTCATTTTAAAATGCATAAAATGACAGTCTATGAAATTTCATCAACTTCCAATTATATTTTCATATATTTAAAGGCCTTTAAACATCTTATGTAAATATTGAAGGAAAACTCAAGAGAGAACTGTTTCCTGCCAAAATCTTGACATTGCATATCTCAATCAAAGCTCCAACTGAGCTGAATCTCGAAGCCCTGAAAACCTACACATGGCAAAACTTAGTCACCCAAAGAAATGCTGCATACGTCTGCATGTATTAAGTTATTATGAAATACGTGAAAATACTGGGATTGTGTGATTTTGCATGTTGATTTCATTGCTATAAATATATGCAATACACTGTCACAGGTAAACAAATGTTATTTTCATCTTTGACAAATTACTGCACGACAGTTCATTGATCGGAGACGCAATATTTAAAAAAAAAACGAGGAATTTGATAAACATGCATGTTGTTTTCAATTTAATATATTAACAATACCATATTCAACTCAAGAAAATGAAGAAATATATAACTTAAAAACACAATGTATACAATTTTGAAAGAAACTTGCGCACTATATTTTATCGGAAGCATGAAGATCATCTTTTAGAGCTGTTAATAGGCTTGAAGCCCCCCCCTTTTTTTTTGTCATTTTAACATCTCTCCAGCCTTTTCCTGGCTTCGAGATAAAAATTCCTACATGGATTTTCAAAATTTTTGCTCAAGTTGTTCTATTAGCAGTGCATTCAAAACAAAAGGTCAGAATTTTAATTCTAATTATAAAATTTCTGACACTCGTACTCCCTTAAGTAGGACAAAAACCGGGTTCCAAACCGAAGCTCTTGTAACGAAATTCTTCGATCGTCCAAAAGTACATGATGTAATCGATGTAAAAATGCTTCAACTATCAAAATCTTTGACAAACAGCGATTGAGCAGATCTGTTTGTACAGAAATGATAACTCGATTGTTTACAGCCGGAAATTAGGATGCATACGGTGAATTATTTCTCCCTTAGTAGGGGGGGGGGGGTTATTATATAGCAGCAGGGATGCTTAATATGAGGAATGGTGTATTTTTGAGAATCTAAGATATACCACTATTTACATTAAGATAAAATTATTAGAAGTGTACTGGGAAAACTGTTAGAGGGTAGACACATGGTAGATAGAATATTCCTAATGCTAATACAATCCCTTTAGTGTTCTTTTTGCATGATTTGAGATGTTTTGCATGATTTGAGATGTATGGAGGCAAAGATAACTCGCATCCAATTCTTGATTAATTAATTGCATAAAGAACTGATGTGATGATAGTTTAAGATAAAATATTACAGGAATTGTATTTATAGCAATTATATAATAATCACAGAATTCCATTCCAACAAATCAGAACAAAAAGTATTTTCGAGGTGATACATTGTAATTATTTTATAGTACATCAGTAATAATGGTTTTGAAATGTTTGTATTCAAATAACTTTGTATAAGTTAAATGTCAAAGCTTCAGTCGACATTAATCCTGATCATGGGACTCTTTTCAGATGCCATAACATCCATGGAAAATAACAATTTGCATGCTAACTAAACAATTTGCATGAGATAAAGTGTGCTGCTGCACAGGGAAATAGACTAGTTCGTGAAATGATATCTGCAATCCTGCCATGTGCTGAATTCTATTGTCAGCTATACTTTCAATGGCAAAGTGATTAGAGACAATGGAGATGACCAATCTCAAGGTAATTAAGCAAAGGAAACAATGAGTTACATGTACTTGAACAAATGGCTATTGTAAGGATTGCCACACATCCTGGAAAACTGGAAAAAAAACCCTTGAATTTCATTTTGGTGTTCAAGGGCCTGGAAAAGACCTTGTAATATTTGTAAATATCCATGAACAACCCTGGAATTTGAAAAAAATCAATATCGACAGGCACTATACAAGCAAAGACTGCAAAATAATTATTGCAACTTGGACAGAATTTTGTCGACCATTTTGGCCCTTGAATATGACTAGAATATATCCTTGAATTTTCAGACATCAAAATAGTGGCAACCCTGTATTGTGTGCATGCATGGTGGGCATGTCCATCAAATAAACTAACTAACAAATTACATAAATGTCAGAAGTTTCTAAAAATATAGTCTTGCCACAACTTTATAAGGCCAAATAAAAAAGATGTGTGTTTCTGGTTACCTGATAGACCCTAATTTTAGTACTGACCCTCGCATAATTTTTCGTGACCTAGATTGTTTTAGCTGTAGTCCTGTTTTGAGGGTAGCCACACAACTCAGATGTGTCATTTCTACAACCGGTAGCATTATTCATCAGAAAATGCACAAAGAATTGTTAAAATCACTGGATTCCCAACCTCTGTTGTCAAATCCACCATTTTTACTTGTCAGATTACACTTCCTGACTAAATACCCGAAATACAGCAATGACACGCATATAATATAATGGATGAAAAATACTTTGCTAAAAACAACAACTTCTGCCTACCGACCAACCATATTTTCAACACACGTATATTTTTGTTTGGCCTTGCAATAATTAAAAGGTATTAAAAATAATTGTACACATGTAAGTTAATGAAATTATAACGTATCAGAAAAACATCCTTGATTTAGGGTCATAGGGTATAAATAGGGGTCAGTTGGGTTACTGGAAACGATATTTTTATGCTGTCATCTATATATAATAGATGAAAGATATTATTGCCCAACTATTTAAAACAAAACATGGTGAGTTTTGCAAGTTTAGTTGATGGAAAATTTGAACAATCTTAAATTTTACAGATTTTACAATGTCTTGAATTTGACCCAAAAAAACAACATTTTGTACAAAACTTTCTTAAATTCACACGGACCTATGTTTTTTATTAGTGATATTTCTTCAGATTAACGAGATCTAACAATCTGGAACTTTGGCAAAAATCTTGATGGTAGAAATTAATATTTTTGCCAAAAATTACTCCAAAATAGGCCAAATTTGATGAAATTTGCAGAAAACTACCAAAAATAGGGTTTTTCAACTGATGATAGCACAAAAATATGCACACGGGCATATTGGTTTCTCTTCAAAAATGATTTTTTTCATGGTCTCCGCATTATAAAAATTTTGGTTTCCAGAAAAACTTGATGCAGGAAAATTTTGACCTCTCAGGAAAATACATCCTTTAAGACGTTCAAATTGAAAAATTAGTAGACGAAACGTATCGATTCTTATCACGCTACACTTACACTGTATCGATATATCATGATACAATATTTTATTGAAGATACTTATCCTTAGAAATATCTGTATTGTTTATGTAGATATTCTCATTTATTTTTAACCAACAAATTGGTACAGCTACATGTATTGAGTATATTTCAAGGATGCAAATTATAACAGCCCAGTAGTCTATAGGCCCCAGGAAGTTTGCCTGCATCGCATTGGTTACTAAATCCTTTTAAATGGGAATCCAGCTGGCTCCTGAAATATCTTCATCGTGTCTAATAAATATCTGGTACTGGGGTACTACAAATAGATGCTAGACTACTACATGAAGATTTTCAGGGGCACAAGCAGCTGGATGTTTTAATAGTACCGTAATTTTCATCACTGTATACAATTTTGCAGGGAATTCCAGAAACCCCTCCGATACCAGGCAGTTTCAAAACCCCAGTAAGTTTGAAAAAACAGAGGAGACTGTGAGCACCCCGAGTACTCCTGCTAATAATGACACCAGAGAGGCTGTGAGCACTCCTGTTAATAACGACACAAGAGATACCAATAAAAACACCAGAGAGACTGCGAGCACCCCAGGTACTCCTGCTAATAACCATACCAGAGAGCCAACTGTGAGCACCCCAAGAACTCCTGCTAATACCCATACCAGAGAGCAAGAGTTGGCAGGAACCCAAGAGCCAAATTTGTTCTCAGAACAGACAAATGATGAAGGTAAGAGTATTTAGTCATATATGAAATGGCATTTCAGGGTATACAATTTCACAATTTTCTACTGATATTTTTTTTACTGAAAGCAATATGAGCTATGTTTTTTTCAATTTTTCAGTTTCATCGGAATTCATCATACTGTACAGCTCACATGGAAAATGCAAAATCCTTGTTGTCATCATGGACAAATTTTGCCAAACGTGGAGTTCCACCGCGATCTTAAACATGGACAACATAATTGAGAACGTGGACAAAATATTTACCTGTGTGGACCCCTCGTGACATCGTGTTGAACGTGGAATCATCGCGGGTCAGCATCTAGAAATCATTGTGTTGTCATGAAAAATATAATTGAAAAGATTGATTCAACAAATGACCATTTTCCCAAAATTATCATAATCAGAAAGTTTGACAGGTTGAAGTTATATAAATATAATTTTCTTTGACAACAAATGTTCCCATGCAGACCGTCATAATTATTTTAGAATAACGATATTTGCAAGCCTAAATTTTTTTGTTTGTCTCGTGCCGTGAAAATAGGCATGAATATTCTGTCAAATCACTGTTCTTTCAAATAATTTCAAGCGGAAATTTGCGTAGATGGAAATAAAAATAAAATATTCATGCAGTGTCAACAACAAGAATCCCTCGGCATCGTATAGAGCTCTAGTTGATTAATTGTCACTTGTCAGGTCTCAGCTTTATTACTTTACTTATTATGGTTTGTATGTTTGCAACGAAGTCAAACATGTTAGTCCAAGGATGTAAATATTCCTCGATTTTTATGTTCAAACATATGTACATCTAAAAATTTCCTCGGTGTGGCCGCAATGGTTCCACGAGGATTCCGTTTTCAAAAATTTGTCAACGTTGGGTCACGTAATTTAAGGTGGACATCCGCGATCGTCCACCCTGCTACACGGACTTAGCTAATCAGTCCACGTCGCGAAAATCCACCTAAAAACAAGGACTTTGTGTTCATCCATGTGAGCTGTACAGTATCAAGTACATGTATTGCAAAAATGAAGAAGGTGCAAGTCCCATTCCCCTCGTAAAAATACTAAAAGGATGGAAAATTGAAGAAAATATAAAGTGAATTTTTTTGCTGTATATCATTGCTTACATTGCCAAAAATAATAAAATGCACCAAATAAGGGTATACTATTGTAACATGGATGCCTTGTTTGATTCATTGTTGAAATTATCATGATCCATTTATAAAAAGATCCACATGTACAATGTTTACATCAACTATATAGTTAATTGTTTACATCAACTAAATAGTATCTCGGTCATCAGCTTCTATAATTGTTCAAAATCTAAATAAATTCATAATGAAAAAAAGGTTGACCTTGGTAAGAATAAATGTTCGACTAAAATTGCACTGAACTCGTCTACATTATGTAAAAGACAAAACATTATATAAATTTTAGATTCTTTGAATTAATTCTGCTGTTTTGAACAAATGAAACTAAATTTCCTTTTTAAATTAAAATTTTTATAGAAACCTATGATGTTACAGCTGTAACCACTGATAGTAAGTATACTTCTTGTAAAAAATAAGTCAACAGTATCATCTATGTATAGCAACTTATCAACAAAGAAAAAATACAATAGAGATGATCTTTATTTCAACTTTTTTCCCTCTGGGGGAACAAGACAATGTGCTTCGTTTGAATTTCCTTCAAGTCGAAGTGCCTCCGGAACACTTTATTTGCAAGCAATTACTGCAAGATTCAGTTTTCTTTTGTGAACACTGGCAGTCGACATTTCTGGTGATGATTGATGATCAAGTGACAACATTAAATGCATGAATTTTTACACCCTTTTTATGAAAACATTGAAATCTTCATTCAAAACTCAAGAACAGTTGTATTATGCATGTTGCACAGAGAAAAACAAGGTTTTGCAGGATAAAAATTAATGGATGAAAAAAAAATAACTGCTGAGAAGTGTAACAGTGACAATTAAAGTGTATATAGGCAATGAAAATAGTCTTGGGATCAATCTTGAATTAAAATGAATTGTTGAATTTTATCCATATGGAACTAGAGCTGTCGCCGAATGGCAGCCAGGTATATCCCCTGCTAATTGAACCCTGAATCAATATGGCAAGTGTAATTTTAAGTGTGTGTGGACCCAATGCAGCTGTGGACACAGTACAAATGTGGACACAATACAAGTATAGACAAAATGATATACCTCTCCCTTTTTCTGAAAATATTAAAGATGAAGTATCAAATTTCAGACAGCAACCATATTCTTTCATGCACATCTTCAGCTGGTGTACCAAAACTTGCAACATTTCATCAAAATCCAAGCAGTGGTTTAGGAGAACATGCGCTGACAAGGTTCGCCTCCCCACTTTTTCCAGAGAATATTCAAAGACCAATTATCTCCCCTTCAAAATTTCGGGCAGCAACCATATTACTTCATGCACATCTTCAGATGGTGTACTACATCTGTGTAACATTTCATCAAAATCCAAGCAGCTGTTTAGGAGAACATTCGCTGACAAGGTACGTGGACGGACGGACGGACAGGGTGATTCCTATATACCCCAAAACTTTGTTTGCGGGGGGTATAAAAATGATTTCTGTAATACAGTGAATTGTTTACCCCTTATAAAGTCTTTGCAACTCTGACGCCAGTAGTTGTCTGATGATAATCTATATTTAGATTCTCAGAATATTGCATCATTTATTTTTTTGTTTCAGCTCTTGCGTATGTTGGTGATTCCTGCTACGGAGTGCAGATAAAAAAGGACGTTTTGGAAATATGCAAGAAAACAGCAAAAACAGCAGAAAAACTGGCCCTCAATCTGGTTGAATTCGTACTATCAAAAGAGGAGTTGCAAACGTGCACTGTGTATGGCAACAAACAGCACAAAAAAAACGCACTGCCCGTAGAAAAACGAAAAGCTATAAGATGTAAGTTACCCTGTTTCCTAAGTAAACAAATGGCAATATGTGTATTAATAAAGGGAAGATTTAATCTATAGCTACTGTCAATTTAAAGTTTAGAACCAAGATAGAAAGAACAAATAAGAGTTTATCAACAATATCATTATACAGTGAAACCTGTTTAAACCGAACATCTCTGAGGCTGAATATTTTGTTTGGTTTAGACAGGTGTCCGGTTTACACAAAGAAATTGATAGAAAATGTCTTCACATTTTGTTTGTTTTAGACAGGTTTTCGGTTTAGTCAGGGTTCCGTTTAGACAGGTTTCACTGTACCAAGAAATAGAACAATTCTGATAATTTTAAAGCAGAATTATAACTTAAGATATACATATATATTTAAAAATAACAAAATACTGAAGTTACATAGAAATGCCACATACATGTTTAACTTCATATTCAATTCCATGTACTGTGAATTCACTTTCATTTGCGACATTTTAATTACAGATTTTGGTGTTTTGACAACATTACTGAAGTTACTGAAGCCATGAATTTTAGAATTTTTATTTTTATTAATTTTAATTTTTTTTTTTGGGGGGGGGGGTAACAAGTGACCGTCAACAAATTTATGTATACCATGAAATGTCTTTTTTTTTCTCTTCCGGCGAAAATTGATACCCATGAAATTTAATGAATTTACAGCATACAAAAGTGTCCAAAAAATATGTGCTATCGGCAGTGAAAAAAATCAAAAATGTATTTTCAAAGTTTTTGTGTTTGTTCATACATGTATATGTATATACGTTGACATGGAATTGAAAGCATAATCAGAAATTTACACCAAAAATGAAAATATTGTGTATTTTGATTCACTTCTATTCTTTTTTCAGCCCAAATCTTCAGTTGCTTTCACACAACATTATCAACAGAACAGAAGCAAAAAGAATGGGAGAAAATAGTTACTGCAATGAATGACAAAATACGGAAAATAAGACAAGGAAAATATAAAAATAGCAGTAATTTGTAGATTTAATGTACATGAGCATATTAATTAACATATGGCTTGTTTTTTTAACCGCAAAAAAAATTGAGGTGGCATTATAGTATGGCACATGTCACCATCGTTGCTGTTGCCTGTATGCACTTTTTTTTGGCCAATAATTAAGTTCAAGTTGATCAATCCTTTGGTACGGAAAAAAAAACTGAATGGTTTTGGATTTTGTGGCCCATCTAGTTTTAAAACGAGGGGGCCAAAAAGGCAAAATTGGATGTTTTCACATAATTTGATGTCGATTTTTTTTATTATTAATCAGATTTTGATGGCATTTCTTTCAATATCCTCCTGAGGATATTTCCATGCAGTAATGTGTTGAAGCATTTTACTGTTCATGAGATAAATGGTGCCCAAAAGGGGCAATCTCTAATAAAGTTTTATTTTTTATTTTGTAGTCAGATTTTTGATGCATTTTTTTTTCAATGGATTTTTTCATCAGAATTCGATTAGAATTTTTTTCTTAACATTCCTCTTGTCTTAACTTTCAGTAGTATGTCTTCAGGTTTTTTGTATCTCTGAGAGTTTCCGAGCTATAAGGGGTCACAAGGGTCAAAGTTGCAATTTTAACAAATATGTAAAATCTTTATTTTCTCATCGGATTTCAATGGGATTTTTCCTTTGGATTCCTCTTGTTGTAAACTTTTAGTAACATGACAACAGATTTTGGGTATCTCTTAATGTTCTGAGCTATAGGGTCAGAGGGACTGAAATTGTTATTTTTCAAAATATGTAAAAATCTTTATTTCTCATCGCATTTCGGTGGGATTTTTTTCTTTGGATCCCTCTTGTTGTAAGCTTTCAGTAAAACGTCAACAGATTAGCATAACTGTTACAGAGGGATCAATGGGGCTAATATTAATGTTGCCTTGATTATACCCTGTGTCAAGCTCTTTATTGTGTCCACATTTACTTTATATAAGACTTGTTCAAATTTCCGTGGCAGACATGCTGCAGTCGTATCATGCTGTGCTCGCCATAGCCCTTTATTGCTCACCTGGCAATTTACTCTTTTATATTACCCTTTTGAGATTGGGCATATTTCTGTTGCAAGTTGGAATTGCATTTGTATTATTGGCAAGAAACATGGTATACAAGCAAATGTAAACTATGACAAATCTACCAGGTCTTTAATGTATATAATACTTAGTTTATTAGTGTGCATGTAATTTAGAAAAAAATTGAAATTCATTTAGCACTAGATTATTTTTCGAGATTTGATATATGTACCATTTTTATGTAGAAATTTGAGATGATTTTCATTATTTTTTGAAAATTATTTTGATGTATTGATACTACCTTCAATGTTTAAAGCATATCAAGGTACACGAACATGTTTTATATGTCATGACTGGAGAAGTTACAGAGCAACATATTCTTGTTTTTATCACATAAGTCAAAAACAAACTTAATTAAGTTTACAGTACACAATATAAAATCTGTATACAAAAAAGAAAGAATATTCAGAATTTTTTTCCATTACATCTGATGGATTAAATGGATGATACATGGTCATATATTTCAACATTACAGCCAAAAAGTTTTCTTCTGTTTTTTTTTATTACACTACAGACAAGCGATATGTATTCAATATAACACATGAAAAAGGAACTTTCAAGTATTAAAGTTTATAGTACACAATCTAAATTGTATGGAATGTAATAAATAATATTCAGAATTTTGTGCAATTACATCTTGTTTAAGTGGATCATACATATATGTGATACATGAAGTAGTTGTTTACAGAAATCTATACAAAGAAATGCATTTTATACCTCTTTAATGATTGTGTTTACTTGTGTCTTTTGATGTGTAATAGCATATGTATATATAATTAAATTTATGTTGAACATCAATTTTGTGTTTTTATTTTAATAATATACATGTATATACTATCATAATTTCTTATTTAACAATGTGGTCTTTTACTTATAGATGCAAGATCAATTGGACATAATAATCATACACAGACTTGTACATGGTGTCCTGTTCGTACGTACATGCATGCACCTAAAAGATTTAAATTTTTCCTTAGTATCATGCATGAACAGGCAATTATTCCACTGGAATTTCAATAAGTTTCCACTGGATTCATCAGATATTCAACTGGAATCCTAGTAGATTCCATTGGAACATCCACTGGAATTCATTGATATACCACTGGATTCCACTGGTAAATAGGTGGAATTCCACTAGATTATTCCGGTGGAATCCCAGTACATATTCCAGTGGTATTACCACTGGTATTACCGTGGTATTACCACTGGTATTACAGTGGAATTTCCACTGGTATTCCAATGGAATTTCAACTGTATTCCAGTGGAACTTCCACTGTATTCCAGTGGATTTGACACTGGTATTCCACCAGATTATTCCAGTGTAATCCAGTGGAATGCCAGTGGAATTCCAGTCATAATTCCACCGGTTTCTCTCT
The DNA here is from genome assembly GCA_002080025.1 of Modiolus philippinarum. NCBI lineage: Eukaryota > Metazoa > Mollusca > Bivalvia > Mytilida > Modiolidae > Modiolus > Modiolus philippinarum. Next base: position 55,870 of record MJUU01040343.1, read on the forward strand.
GGAATTCCATTGGAATTCCTTTGAAATTTTCTATGGGGATGAAGTTTGCTTTGTATTTATTAAAATCAAAACATTAACAGCATTGGCTTGTGCTGAGTAAATTTTTTGGAAAAACAATTGTTGGAAGATGAAAATAAACTTGCGTTCACTGATGCTTTTTTCTCACAGACATGCCTTATACAGGGGACAGTTTTAGACCAAGAAAGGAAAACAACTGGGACTAATATAACATGTTATATTAGTCCCAGAAAAAAATAATAAAGAAAATTAAAAATATAAAATAATTCCGTCCTTTGCAATGACCCTTTAGCATAGTCTTCCTGTAAAAACAAACAAATATTTCCTGGCTAACATACATGTAAAAGACCATCAACAAATATTGATAAATATGGTGGGCGAACGGACCCTGGGCGAACGTGAAAGTGGGCGAACAGACCCTGGGCGAACAGGAAAGTGGGCGAACGTAATTGTGGGCGAATGGACCCGGATTCGCTGCATCTTGTCCAATCAGCACCAACATTTCTCAACATCGTTGTAGGTCAGATTTGGCGCACATTTTTTCGTCACAGAACTTGACCTGTTTCATGGAATCATTTGTAAAAAGGACAAAGGAAGACTGTTTTTGATTCGGTACATACTATGTACGTAGGACTGTTGGCAATGGAAGCCACAAATTTGATTTTATTTGGCATTTTGCATATCGACAAGACGACAACGAGGGGAAGCCAGGGGCCTGGGGTCACATCCCGAAATCCCGTCTTTATTTTTCTAGACCAAATCCTGAACTGAAAGAAAATTAAAAACTGATGAAATCCTGATTACCGTTGAATTTATTTCCCGAAATCTCAAGCTTAAAAACGTCTAATCCCGACATCCCCAAAAAGGGTAGGCCCTCCCTCGCTTTCGTGCATTGATGTTCAAAATTTAATGACTTGAATATAAATAGCATTTCTGGCACATTTCTGTGGCATAATGATTTTGAAATAAACAGGTTTTTGGAATTCCTCCAACGTTTTATTGAAAAAGTCTGAAAAAATTACCTTGCAAATATGAAACAATTTATGCAAGGATTTGTATACAAATCTTTTGATTTATGCCAACTTCTCATATCGTGAGTTCCATTACAGTATATCCTGGTAATTCATTCCAACCAAATTTTGGGCTATGGCCTCTTTTACGTAGCTATGTACAATGAAATATGAGCTGTCAGTATACAATGTAAACAGAAAGGTGTATATTTGTTTTGGTCAAGAAAAGATACCTAGGATCACTCCATTGTGTTTGTTTGGGAATGAAGCAAATATCTAGATCAATATGGGAACGCACCTGGCAAGTTTATTTGTCTACTAGGGTATGACAGATACGATAAGGCAGAATAAAAAAAAATCTGTGTTTCCGGTAACCCGACCGACCCTAGATTTTTGGGGCTAAAAATGCCTACACAAAAGTTTTTTTTCGGCAATTGTTACAAAAGCACTGTTAAAGTCCAGAAGTTACTCTCTATATGTCTATGTAAATATTTTGGAAAAATTTTTAAAAAAATGCCTACCTACCGACCCTAATTTTGAAGAGTATGTTACTGGAAACACAGGAATTTTTTTTTTTTAGGCCTAACGTAACCCTCAGTCCACTACTTTCCCATGAGGGCTACGAATGGTCCCATTACCTGTAATGGAGCAGCCCCGGTGTGATTCACATCGGGCAAAATAATGGTTTTATTATGGGCTTATGAGCTCATAAGACCTTTGATAGTAAAAAATCTCCAAATTAACATTTTTCCTCCTTCTTAATCAATAAAAAAATATGCATATTCTTCCTATGAAAAGTGTTGCACATCAAATTGAAAATCGGAAGCGATGGCTTTGAAAGTAAATCGCCATTTTGACAAAGACTGATGAATAAAATCCTAAAATGCTTCCACAGATCATTCTGCAAATCAATGTTGGTCATAGACCGGAATTTAACATTAATTTTATCTGGAAATGACCGGATTTGGTTTTGAAATCCTACATCCGATCATGTTCATCAAAATTAATTTCAAAACGGCTGAAACTTGGAAAACAATTTTGAAAACGCGTTTGAAAAAAATACGTTTTGAGCCACTTAAGGAGATATTTTTCAAAAATACAGGAAACATAAGCAGTAAGAATTGATTATTTTTATACATCAGTATATAGGTATTTGGCTTGCAAACTGAAACAAATTTTGCTCCATTACGGGTAATGGGACCAAGTCGTAACCCTCACGGGAACATAGTGAACTGAGGGTTACGTGATCGTATCTAGGGTATGAACTCGAGTTACTCCAGTACAAAATAAATGATTAGAGTAGGAACTAAAGTGAAAACCATACTTTGTAATTATTTCTGTTGAATTGGCACCCGGGGGAGGGGGTCTCTTCCTATATATCGGTATACACAGCTGTACCCCTAGAACTGGTAACTTTTTTTGACAAGTAAATATATCGAAGTGGTGCAATTTTCATCAACCTGTTATATCAATGGTTAGATAATTTGGCATACCATTATTAAAATCATGTTTGTGTTACATTCAATCCTAATTATTGAGAATATTGTAACAAAAAACTAGATGTTGTCGGAAACGACAGCTATCCCCGCACTCCCTGTTTGACACAGAAAACAGTTGTTATACACCCTTGGCATATTTTTTTAATCTACCTATTGATAGTCATTATTGTTACTAAAAGAATTCTAGGATATATGGTTGCTAAGTAGAATTTCAAAAAAATAAGTGGTCTTTGAGACTTTCAGGAAATTTACCAAGATTGGAATCAATATTTTTGAAATCTAGTTGATGAAAATGTTTTTCCAAAACTAAATAAACAATTTAAGTATAGTTGCTAGGTAGAATTCCAAAAAATAAGTGGTCTTTGAGACTTTCAGGAAATTTACCAAAATTGGAATCAAATATTTTTGAAATCCAATTTATGAAAATGTTCGTCCTAAACTACAAAAACATTTTAAGTATGGTTGCTAGGTAGAATTCCAAAAAATAAGTGGTCTTTGAGACTTTCAGGAAATTTACCAAAATTTGAATGAAATATTTTTAAAATCCAATTGATGAAAATGTTCATCCTAAACTACAA
>MJUU01040344.1:0-10051 GCA_002080025.1 Modiolus philippinarum
ACGTTAAGTTTCTCTGATTAGATCCGTATCTCAATTACTGTAAGTGGTTGGTCAATGATATTTGGTATATAGGTTGGTCTTGAGTAGTACATGTCAGTCTGGCATATGACTTTTGTCCTTGACCTCAGTTTCATGGTTTAGTGACCACGTTAAGTTTCTCTGATTAGATCCATATCTCAATAACTACAAGTGGTAGGTCAATGATATTTGGTATGTTGGTTGGTCTTGAGTAGTACATGCCAGTCTGGCATATGACTTGTCCTTGACCTCAATTTCACCGTCTAGGGACCATGTTAAGTTTCTCTGATTAAATCCATTTCTCTATAACTATAGGTGATCGGTCAATAATATTTAGTATGTAAATTGGTCTTTAGTAGTACATGTCAGTCTGGCGTATGACTTTTGTCCTTGACCTCAATTTCATGGTCTAGTGACCACGTAAAGTTTGTCTGATTAAGTCCATTTCTCAATAATTATAAGTGGTAGGTCCCTAATATTTAGTATGTAGGTTGGTCCTTGACCTCAATTTCATGGTCTAGTGACCACATTAAGTTTCATTGATTAAGTCCATTTCTCAATTACTATTGGTGGTAGGTCAATAATATTTAATATGTAGGTTGGTCTTTGGTAGTAGATGCCAGCCTGGCATATGACTTTTGTCTTTGACCTCAATTCTACGGTCTAGTGAACACGATAAGTTTTTCTGATTAGGTTAATTTCTCAACTACTTTAAGTGGTAGGTCAATGATATTCAGCAAGAAGCTTGGTTTTGGGTAGAATATGTCAGACTGCAATATGTTCTGTTCTGTTCAAGTAACTTCCTCCTCTGCCAGGAGAACCGTCAAATATATAAACAAGTTATATACGACGTGAAGAGGAACATTTAACAGATATGCACCTTGCATTTTAATGTGAGCATTGCCTTCCCCAGTTCCCTAGCCTTAACGCAGGTTGACTTACCTGGAGTTCACGTGGGCATGTGAGCACTAAAGAACCATATATACATACCACTCACTGCCATCTACGGGTGCGAAAATAAAATATATACAAGCACACAAATATATACAAAGAACTCTGTGGAAGCCCACACAATAAAAAGGCACAATGGGAACCGGTAAGGACAATTTACACTATCAAAACTGGCGCGTTAAATGCTCATGTGTATTGAAGGTGGAGGAAAACGGAAAATCAACAAAATAATCTCCGAAAGAAACCACAGAACTGCCAGGGGATCAACCAGAACCCAGACTTCATGTAAATGAGAGGTCTGTTCGATATGCCATAATATAAACCAAAATGGCGGACGGCTGACAGTCAGAATTTGGAGAGCCAAAACAAATGCGTCTGACCTGCACTGAGGGCGGGAAACACTATGACTTTTGTCTTTGACCCCAATTTCATGGTCTAGTGAGCATGTTAAGTTTCTCAGTATTTATTTGTGGTAGGTCAATGCTATTTTGTATATGGGTTGGTCTTGGATAGTATATAATGGGCCTGCTATATAGCTTTTGTCAGTGAATTAAATTTCACAGTTTAGTGAGCATATTCAGTTTTTCTGATTAGGTCAGTTATTGTTTAAAACATCAATTCAGATGCCAAGCAGGGACCGGCGAGACATCTCTTTGTTTTTATACGACCGCAAAAATTTTTGCGGTCGTATATTGGTATGGTGCTGTCGTCGTCGTCGGCGTCGTCGTTGTCGTCGTTGTCGTCGTCGTTGTCGTTGTCGTCGTCGTCGTCTGTAGACACTTTAGTTTTTGGTCAATAACTTTAGTTCCAAGTGATCAATCCTTATGAAATTTTAAAATAATGTTCTTTGGTACAAAAGGAAGGCTTGGCTTAGTTTTGGTCATTGTGGCCCCACCCGTTTTTAAAAAAAGGGGCCAAAAAGGGTTAAATTGGGTGTTTTCACATGTTTGTCTGTAGAATCTTTATTATTAATCGGATTTTGATGGGGTTTCTTTCAGTGTGCTCCTGAGGAAATTTCCAATCTGGAGTATGCCAACGTATTTCACGTAGCATGTACCGCTCACGAGATAAATGGGGCCCAACAGGGGCAAATCTCAAAAAAATTAAATTTTTTATTTTAAGTCCGATTCTGATGCAGTTTCTTTTAATGGATTCCTTGTGAAAAATTAATATGGCGCTCAGCTATTAGATTTTTGATAACTTGTTTCCTTTCCCAGCTATGAGGGGCCGAACGGGGCCAAAATTGCGAATTTGTAGATCATGTAGAATTTTTATTTTTCATCGGATTTCGATGGGATTTTTTTCTTTGGCTTCCTCTTGATCTAAGCTTTCAGCAATATGAAACGGATTTTGTGTAGCTCTTACTGTTTCCGAGCTACAAGGAGTCAAAGGGGCCAAAAATGCAATTTTTCTAAATATGTCAAATCTTTATTTTTCATCGGATTTCGATTGGATTTTTTTCTTTGGATTCCTCTTGATCTAAGCTTTCAGAGGTATGGAAACAGATTTGACGTGGCTCTTACCATTTCCGAGCTACATGGGGTCAAAGGGGCAGAAATTGCAATTTTTCTAAATATGTCATATCTTTATTTTTCATCAGATTTCGATGGAATTTTTTCTTTGAATTTCTATGGATGTAAAGTTTTAGTTGATAGTACATATTTTGCATAGCTCTTATGTTTTTTTCATCAGTAAGTGATCAGCTAATAACTGTGTCAAGCTTCTTTTTGTGTCCATCTAATTATTTTGTCAAGCTCTTTACTGTGTCCACATTCACTTTAAACTACTTTTGTTGAAAATTCAGTGGTCGACATGCTGCGGTCGTATCATGCTGTGCTCGGCGTAGCCCTTTATTTTATTTTTTTTTTTTACTAAAATTCAGATAAAGAACAGAAATCACTTTTTTGTTAAAATTATAAAAAAAAATAATTCCTACCTACCTGCATACTCAAAATCATCATGTAGGGTTGGGTAAGGGGAAACAAACTTTTTATACCCCATGCAACAAAGTTGCGGAGGGTATATAGTTTTTGACTGGTCCGTCAGTCTGTCCGTCTGTCCGTCATCAAGTGGGTACACCATTTGTCCGGATAACTCCTCCTACAGTTTTTAAGATAGGAAGTTTTATTTTGCAGGTTGATTGTGCACATATCAAATATGTGCATACTACTTGGATTTTGATTTTTGATTATTTTTCAGAAAACTACACATTGTTGAACTTTGTCATTTTTATGCATTGTATTGCATATAGGGTATACCATTTGTCCGGATAACTCCTCCTACAGTTTTTAAGCTAGGAAGTTTTTATTTTGCAGGTTGATTGTGCACATATCAAAGATGTGCATATTACTTGGATTTTGATTTTTGATAATTTTTCAGAAAACTACACATTGTTGAACTTTGTCATTTTTATGCATTATATTGCATATAGGGTATACCATTTGTCCGGACAACTCCTCCTACAGTTTTTAAGCTAGGAAGTTTTTATTTTGCAGGTTGATTGTGCACATATTTAAGATGTGCTTATTACTTGGATTTTGATTTTAGATAATTTTTCAGAAAACTACACATTGTATAACTTTGTCATTTTTATGATTTATATTGCATATAGGCTACATCATTTGTCCGGATAACTCCTCCTACAGTTTATTAGATTGGAAGTTATTATTTTGCAGGTTGATTGTTCTAATATCAAAGATGTGCATGCTACTTGGATTTTGATTTTTGATATTTTTTTTCAGAAAACTACACATTGTTGAACTTTGTCATTTTTATGCATTATATTGCATATAGGGTACATTATTTGTTCGGATAAATCCTCCTACAGTTTTTAAGATATTTTACAGGATGAATGTGGAACTGTAAGAGATGTGCAAACTACTTGGATTTCAATGTTTGATAATTTTAAGATAATGCAGGATTATCGGATATGTGGGGGCGTGGGGTATGTGAGCTTGCTCACTAAGGTTCTTTAATTTTTTCAATTATGGCCTTGGTTTTGAGTTTTTGGATAAGTGTCTGTTTTAAAAATTGATAGATTCTATCATATACTACTGCAAAGTGATAGATTCCATCATATACTACTGCAAAGTGATGACCCAATTTATACACCAATGACAATACTCTTGCCAAGAAATTGGGGCAATTGTCGAATATCCAATACCCATCTTTCAAATCTTATCCAAATCTGCCTCTTATCCTTGATAAATAATTTCATTATCTTAATGTAGAAATGATGCCCAAATTCATTATTGTACAGGGTTCAAACATGTGCCTGAAATTCTTGAAAGTACATGAAAATGAAATTTACAAAATCAAGGAAAAGTTGATTGATATGTGCAAAACTCCTTGAAATTAAGTTGGTCATTTCTTTGCAATACATACTACATGTATATGAAAACAAAAATAAATGAATAACACATAAAACTTCATACAGTTAAACCTGTCTATAGCGACCTTTCAAGGGACAAAGGAAAAAAGGTCATTATGGACATGTGGTCTTTATATACAGGTCCAAGCCATCAAGATTGAAACATCAACTACCTTGATGAATTGTTTTCAAAGTCACTAGTAAACACAAGTGCTAGCTTCTTTAGTATTGGACCTGTAACATTAATTCCTGGCTTCGATCGTAGCATCTTTTAACCATTCAACTCAGAGATTGTGTATGTCCTCTTTCCTGATGATGGGGGCATTGTTCTCAAAGATATTCAACACCTCGGCCTTCCTGTTACGTAAATTCTGTACTTGGGTCTCCCAGCCGCAAAATTGAATGAAAGTTATTTTTAATTCATTGATTCTAATTTGCAAATAACGAAATCTTGGTCACCTACCATGAATCTTGATGTTAATGATATCTTATGATTGAAATCTCGCTTAAAACATATATGATGAGAGCGAAAAAATGTCAACATCCTGTTTTTGTCGAGCATCGAAAGTTGCTATGTACAGGATTTCTGAGTCTTGCGAACTGTTTTTTTACAGTCGTTAGTTGCGTTAGACAGGTTGTCGTTATAAAGAGGTAATAAGAGAGGGAATTTTCTCAGGAGGGATGAAATAGGTCGCTATGAGCATTTTGTCGTTATAGACAGGGAGTCGCAAGTACAGGTTCGACTGTATAGATATGGCTTAAAAATCAATATTATCCCCAAAAAATTTCAAAATGGATTTGATATATATGTCTTGCTCCTTGAAAATATGGTAAATCCTCAAAAATTGCTTGAATTATATTGTAACTAAAGTAGGAAACCTACTGGTATCATAAAAAAGCTTTGCTATTCATGATGATAAATGTATGAATACTGAATGAAAATAATCAAATACAGCTATCGATCTTTCTGAATAGAATACATTTACATGTATCTGAAAGCAGATGGACAATAATGATTCACATCTTTTATACATATAGATTACACCACAAGATCCCGTTCATTACCATATTTTATCCACTAGAGATAGTTAAATTTTAAAATTTTAATAGCGAGGCTTGCCGAGCATTTTAAAATTTAACTATCGAGAGTGGATAAAATATGGTAATAATCGGGATAAAGTGGTGTAATCTTTTTCTCTAATGATCAATGATAAATACCGAGAATTGCATTCCAAAATAGATTTGGCGGGAAATAGCATGGGGCTTCATTCAACATACGTTGAATAAAGAAAATTTATCTATCGGGTCAAAACCAGTTTAAACTTGACATATCATTAGAGAAAGAACTTTATACCATCCCACAATCATTACTACAGGGATGTGATATTTCCGCTGAAGTTGTTTCCGAATCCGTTTTCCTATGTTATTTTCTACTTCTGATTTCCTGCTATTTCTGTTTTTCCATGGGATTTCCTGTATTAAACCAAATCACATCCCAAATACTAATGCAATTTCCACAATAATTTCCCTTAATATATTTACGTTGCAATGTTATTTCTGACATTGGATAACATGTAGTGAATTAATTGTTTTCAAACTAAGTACATAACACCAAAAAGAAATACTGCACTTGTTTACAACCGAAACATACAAGGAATTGAATATTATCATCATTATAGAGCAAGTTACCTAAACGTTTGAATAAGATTTTTCTTTTACAGATCATTATTCTGGACTGACTGGGATTCTAAGTTTCCAAGAATAGAGACCTGTTCCATGGCTGGTGAAGGTCGGAAAACAATCTTCAATATTTCCAGTATAGTTGGAGGAGGCTGGCCAAATGGTTTGGCAATAGACTATGATTTCCAAAGACTATATTGGATTGATGCAAGGTAAATAAATAAATTATATTTGAATGAGGTTTCAGACATGTTATGGACTTTTGATTAGATCAATACATTATTTAAAAACCTGATATTCATATTACAAGGACAGAAGATTAGATGCAACAAGTCCAAATTGCATATACTCCAGCCATACTTGTTAACCTATTGCAACCTCTTAGTGGGAGATCTCCCACATACCAACTTCACTTTGTCAGAATTTTTTTTTTGTCCATCACCCATAAGAATAGCAAATAATGTCATGATCCCTATCATTGCCTTCATTACAAAGTCTTATGAATGGTTTAGTTTTCTATTTAGAGCTTGAGAACTGCTTAGCTATCTTGCTGTCACTCAGTGCAGTAACAAAATGGGGGTTGTGTTCAGAAACAAACGTTTTAAAGAATGATTGTATGCTTCTTGATGTTATGATTTCTATGAGGCAGTAGCAGGGTTTTTTGAAGTAGTTTTCAATCTGGTGGATTTATTTGTAAGATATGATTTATGGAATGGTAAATGACCTTCTTCTACAGCAGGTCTTAGATATTAAACAAATGGTATGTAATTGTAATTTTCGGCATTTGAGGAAGGGACTTTTTAATATCTATAACCATTTAACAATTACAATATATAGCTATAATCATTTATTTAAAAATTCAAGAAAAAGCATGAAAGAATTGTGAAAACATCTAAAGATATAATTTCTGACAATTATTTAAAAAATCTGCAAAATATTTAAATAAATTGGGATATTTCATTGTTTACATAAAAATTTAAGGGCCATTATTTATAAAATGGAAAATTTTAAAAGGGAGGTAATTAGTGATATTTATTTAAATGGGATGATTGTCACTGTTGACTGATTACGCTATATAAACAACACCTGTCCTAATGACTGCCCTATCAACACTAATTAGTCAGTCTAATTAACCGGTTTACCTGCAAAGTGCTATCTGTTGATTGACACAACAATCAATAACCGGATATGTATAATGATTTCTTCCGGAACATTTTCAGTTTGACCAAATACAAAAAAAAAAAAAAAACATTAGTGGGAGATTATGTGGAAGAAAGGCATGTTAGTGGGAGATTTTAATCTCATGCGTGGAAGGCTTTAGTGGGAGAATGATTGAGTTAGTGTGAGTCTGGTGTGCAAACCGTACATGTGAGGGTTAACAGCTATGCTTCAACATTCATATATTATGTATTGATCAAAGTATAGTCCGTAATTTTTATATACGATATAATTTATATAATACAGGAGATTTCAGTTATTATTTTTTCTGTGCAATATTACATTTCATCACATTGCTTTAACAAAACAAAATGTCAGTATACTAAAAATTTGATCATGGCATCAACCCCGGGGCATCATATAAACAAAGCATCAGTATTAGGTAAAATAGAAACAAACAAAGCTGTTAATTGAATATCTATCAATAATGCTACCATTCTGGCCAATTAAAAAGAAAAAAAAGTGATTTATTTGTCAAGCCTTCGACGATAGTCGAAAAAAGCAAGGTATGGTGATTGTGGCTTCGGCGGCAGTGTCTACAATTTTTTCTTGGGTCTGTTTAAGAGGGTGGTAAAGGGTTATTTTCGTGCAGCGTTTTTGGCGTTTTATAAATTCGCGTTTTCGTGTTTTTATTCCTCGTGTTTTCGTGTTCGCATTATTTCACGTGCCTCGTTATTATCCATCTTTTGAGCTTGTGATTCTTTTTGTATATTTCATATTTCGTGCGTGTTCATTTTCCTGTAAAAAATGGGACTTGTTATAATTAGAATTGTAACGGTATCGGAAAGTATCACAGAGCAAAATTTCACAGATTTTCATTGATCTTGAGAGCTTTCAAGTAAAACAACTTAGATAAGAGGCATGAATTACCATAAATGATAATGGCTTCTCAAGTTTTCGGCGAACTACGAGCAGCAATTTTCCGTGTTTTGTGATTGGCCATTTTTATCACTCGTGTTTCGTTTTCAGCATTTATTAAGCACGTTGTTTCGTGTTGGGGACCCCCCTTTACCATCCCCGTTTAACATCAACCACCTGTGCTAGCCTATTGATATTTGGTTTGCGGTTGCATCAGTACAGCTCAGTTTCAGTGGCGTTTTATGTCTATGCCCCTGCAGTCATGCTCCACTGACTTCGAAATTATGAATTGTTTTTTCAAATTCTGTTTAGCATCAACCACTCATAGTTGCCCATTGATATTTGGTATGTAGTTGCATTAGCATCACTACAGATCAGTTTCAGTGGCCTTTTATGTCTATGCCCCCGCAGTCATGCTCCACTGACTTTGAATTTTTTTTACTGTTTATCAATGTTTAAGTTTTTTCTTGGGTCTGTTTAGCATCAACTACTCTAAGTTGCCCATTGATATATGATATGCAGTTACATTAGCATCAGTACAAATCGGTTTCAGTGGCCTTTTATGTCTATGCCCCCGCAGTCATGCTCCACTGACTTTGAAATTTTGCACTGTTTATCAAATGTTTAAGTTTTTTCTTGTGTCCGTTTAACATCAACCACTCATAGTAGCCCATTGATCTTTGGTATGCAGTTGCATTATCATGATTGTGATCACTTGTGATCACTGATACATTTGGTATCATGGCTGCTGCTGAAGATCAATGTGCAGATTCATGCCATGCATTGGAAAGGTGAGACATATTCTGTGTCAACAGTTTATTGTCTCCAAACTTTTTAGCTTGTGAATAAGCTTGAAGAGCTTTATTCACAATGATTAGATATGGTATAATTTTCTCATATGTACATATATTTATAGATCTGATACCATCCATGCAATTTATTACCATGGTAAAGACCACAGATTGATACTGAAACACCATGAAGGAATGAGGCATCCATTTGATTTGACATTGTTTGTTTACTAACAGAATAATGTTCTAATACATATATTTATAGATCTGACTCTATCCACACCATTGATTACCATGGTAAAGACCACAGATTGATACTGAAACACCATGAAGGAATGAGGCATCCATTTACATTGACATTGTTTGTTTACTAACAGAATAATGTTCTAATACATATATTTATAGATCTGACTCTATCCACACCATTGATTACCATGGTAAAGACCACAGACTGATACTGAAACACCATGAAGGAAGAGGCATCCATTTGATTTGACATTGTTTGTTTACTAACAGAATAATGTTCTAATACATATATTTATAGATCTGACTCTATCCACACCATTGATTACCATGGTAAAGACCACAGAATGATACTGAAACACCATGAAGGAATGAGGCATCCATTTGATTTGACATTGTTTGTTTACTAACAGAATAATGTTCTAATACATATATTTATAGATCTGACTCTATCCACACCATTGATTACCATGGTAAAGACCACAGATTGATACTGAAACACCATGAAGGAATGAGGCATCCATTTGCTTTGACATTGTTTGTTTACTAACAGAATAATGTTCTAATACATATATTTACAGATCTGACTCTATCCACACCATTGATTACCATGGTAAAGACCACAGATTGATACTGAAACACCATGACGGAATGAGACATCCATTTGCTTTGACATTGTTTGTTTACTAACAGAATCATGTTCTAATACATATATTTATAGATCTGACTCTATCCACACCATTGATTACCATGGTAAAGACCACAGATTGATACTGAAACACCATGAAGGAATGAGGCATCCATTTGCTTTAACATTGTTTGGCAATTATGTATACTGGACAGACTGGGGTACAAACTCATTGATGAGGGTATGTTTATCTCACTAGATGTAAAAGGATTACAAGACTAATAAATTTAATTT
>MJUU01040344.1:14424-67598 GCA_002080025.1 Modiolus philippinarum
GCTTAATGTATACAATAAGTCCTCGATGTACGTTATGTTTGAAAATAATAATAATAATGATAATATGCTTTATTTATGCAACATCAACAACACATAAACAAATAGTCAGTACTGTTTTACTATTGTTTCGACGCTTTTAACTGCAATTATTTGTGACAAGGTCCTTTTCATATGATTAGGTCACTAATACATTTATAACTAAAACAGTTTTAATTATTGTTGTCAACAACAAAAGTGACAAGAAAATAAGAATCTGTATACTTCGATGACGTCATTGATCGGAGCGGGTGTTAACTTCGACATTAACACATGTTGCTAACGATTAACACATGTTGCTAAGGATGGGCGTAGCTTATGAGATGTTACTGAAAATTAGCAAATGCCGGTTATCAGTTCAAAAACCAAGAAAGAGTGACCCAAAATAATACAACCCACTGGAACATTGAAATCATAAAAAACTTACCAGTAAACCACTTATAGCCTAGAACACCCTTCTAGCTCGATCTGTTTGGTGTTGTTCCACTCTATCTTGGTTTGTCTCAAATTTTTATTTCTTCATGTATTATTTTTTGTATTTCAGATTAATGTTCTGGTCAGATGTGGGAAACAACACAAACCATGCTATTTTTAGATCAAAGATGGACGGTACAGGAGTGACAGCTATCATAAAGAATCTCAACATGCCAGCAAGTAAGATGGATTAAATATTTTAAATTTAGGTTGTTGAATACTGTAAATAAACTTATTTCTGCTGGCGATTTATTTTCGCAATCTTTGCAAGGGTGAAAATATTGCCAAAATAAATATGTTTCACCCCCAATACAAATTGCCACAAAGTGGACCAGACGGGACAAACTTCAAAATAAAGTATCTATGAAATATAAGTCAGGTTTACAGTAGGAGTTCATTCATTTTGTCATTGAGTTTAGGGAGTACAAGTGTCAGAAATTTTGTAATTAGAATTAAAATTCTGACCTTTTGTTTTGAAGAACACTGCTAATGGAACAACTTGGGCAAAAAAATTTGAAAACCCATGAAGGAATTTTTGAGATATAAGACGTCAAAATTTTGGCGGGAAACAGCTCTCTCTAGAGTTTTCCTTTAATTTGCATAAGATGTTTATATGCATTTAAATATATGAAAATATAATTGGAAGTTGATTAAATTTTATACACTGTCTATATTATACATTTTAAAGTGACCTATGACCAAGAAAATATGATCCATGTGCAAAAAAATTTAACACTGTTTGAATGGATAAAACCCGAGGATATCGAATGCTTCTGAAAATCTGAGGCTCGTACTCCCTTAAATAAAATTTTAACAGTAAATATCTACAATGGCAGAACATCACAAACACAGGCCACAATTCACAAGGCAACTGCACCAAAACGCAGATGAAAGATAAAAGACAAACCTGAACAACGATAGGAATTCTGTATAGCCAGATTTGGTACAGGCACTAGCAAAAGCCAGTAGTAGCGTTGCTTTATGTACATTTGTATGTTTTGTAAAATTTTGTCAGCTAATTGTTTAAAATGTATATTTACATAGCACAACAAAATTCATTTTGATTTTGTTTTTCTTACTAAGCAGAATGACAAATTTTAATTCCAAAAATTTCTTCAGTGGTAATATCTTTTCTAAACATCGCACATCTATTTAAGCAGTGTGCAGGAGCATGTCATTTTCGAATCATTTGACAATTAAATTGAAGAATTTTTAGCAACCATAGAAAGTATGACAAATTAAAAACAAATACAGTATAATAAACATGAAATAGTTGCAGTTGACTTTTGATGGCTCTAACTGAAATAACTCACTCACCATGGATGTCTCAAAACCTATTTCTGGACCACAATTGTACCAAGTTAAACACAGTTGGACCTCTATAGCTGTCACAACCCTCTAGCTTGAACTGGTTTGTACCGTGAGATGTACAGTGTGTCCCCTTTTCAAGTCCGTCGCTCATCTACTTCCTGTTTGCTGATATATCTGTATGGTGGAGGCATCCGTGTCCCATGGACACATATTTTTTATTATCAATTTGTTTCTTCCTTTACAGGTCTGAAACTGGACTCTAAGACCAAACAACTGTATTGGGTCAACAGGGGAAATAATTCTGTAATGTCATGTGACATAGATGGCACTGCATGCAGTCTTATAAATAATAGCCAAGTTATGAATCCTTTGTCCTTGACCATACTCACCAGCGGGATCCTGTACGTAGCCAACAACGATGATATTATAAAAGTAATAATAAAGAGTGGAGAATCTAAGCTCCTGCGTGACAAAACACCAGACATAGAAGCCATGCAGATCTACGATTCCAGTGTTAGACAAGGTTAGTAAATGGGTTCAGTTTTGAAATGTCAAATTACAAAAATCGTACCAGGAAGCAGCAATTTGTACAAAACTTTTATGCAAACATTGGAACCTAAAACTGTATTCCTCGCGCTTAGAAAATTTGAAGAGTAATATAACACAAACTGCATTCGAAATCTTAGCTCTGATAAAGGAAATCTTCAATCTTTCATAAGCACATCATGAAATCATTGTAAAAATGCTTTAGTTACCTAAATCTAATACACATGGAAGAGAGGAATTAGAAGGATATAGATTAGAATTAAAAATCCTTCTAATTCCTTTCTTCTTTCTGCTTAAGTTGTTTGTACCGAAATGCAAACAAAAAACAGGATAACTTGATTGATTACAACCGGAAATTCAGATGCAATAAAATGAATATGCATGCTCAATTGATAAAAAACAAAACAATGACATAAACATATCAAATAAATATTTAATTTACCACTAAATGTGGGATTTTTATACCCCGCCACACGAAGTGGCAAGGTATTATGTGATACCCTCAGTCGTGTGTCCGTCTGTCCCCCGAAGGTTTCCGACTGATAACTTGTGAACGAAATAACACAAGGTCTTCAAACTTGGTATGCAGGTTGTTTACCACAAAAATCAGGTCAAGTTCGATTTTGGGTTTAGAGGTCCAAGGGGTCCTGGAGTTATAAGAAAAAGAAGGGAAACGGGGAATGTGTCAAAGAGACAACGACCCTAAGGGGAGCAATAACAACTCAAAGCCACCATAAGATCTTCAATGAACGGTGAGGAAACCCCACATCCAACGGTAGGTCGGAGTTGGCCCCTAAATAAAGATGCCCTTCAAAATTTTAAATTTTGTGAATTTTAGGGTTTCCGACTGATAACTTTTGAACTAAGTTACACAAGGTCCTCAAACTTAGTATGTAAGTTGTTTACAAAAAAAAAAATCAGGTCAAGATCGATTTTGGGTTCAGAGGTCCAAGGGGTTCTGGAGTTATGCCCCTCGAAACTTTGAAATTTTGCGAATTTTAGGGTTTCCGGCTGATAACTTGTGAACGAAATAACACAAATATGAAAAAGAAAGGAAATGGGGTAAATGTCAAGGAGACAACATACCATATCCAGGTTAAAACGACCCAAAACAAAACATTTAGGGGTCACCGTATGGTCTTCAACACAGTGAGGAACCTCACACCATAATGGCCCAAAAAAAGTAAAAAGTGAATAAATCAATGGAAACAAACCACATCCAATAACCCAAATATCAAGAAACTAAAATTTTATAAGAAGACAAGGACAAGCCAATGACCAACATATTCCTGACTTGGGACAGGCAAAGGTCTTCAAACTTGGTATGTAAGTTGTTTACCACAAAACTGAGGTCAAGATTAATTTTGGGTTCAGAGATCCAAGGGGTTCTGGTGGTATGCCCCTTGAAATTTTGAAATTTTGCGAATTTTAGAGCTTCCTACTGATAACTTGTGAACAAAATAACACAAGCTCTTCAAACTTGGTATGTAAGTTTTTTTCCCAAATAATCAGGTCAAGATCGATTTTGGGTTCAGAGGTCCAAGGGGTTCTGGAGTTAAGCCCTTGAAACTCTGAAATTTTGCAAATCTTATGGTTTCGTACTCATAATTTGTGAAAGAAATAACATACTGTCTTTAAACTTGGTATGTAAATTGTTTACCATAAAACACAGGCCAAGTATAACATTGGGTTCAGCAGTACAAAGACATTGTAGTTCTGGAGTAATGCCCCTTTTAACTTAGAAATTTTGTGAAATGTGGCAGGGTATCATGTAATGCACCTTTACTATTTTTATTAGTGGGTGCTTAAGGATTTCAAACGAAAGTAAGAGTGGGGGAAAGGGGGGGNACTTATTGCTGCGGTCAAGGAAATGGCAAAACTTTTATTGTAATAAAGTAAAGATTAACACCCCAAGCTTACACAATGTGTTTGATTCATCGATGTGAAATGTCTACATTGTAGATATATCAGATGTGAAAACCTGACAAATGTATACAATGTTGTCCTTGCACGATGGCGAGTCAATGAAAGGTAGGCAGCTTGGGGTGTAAATCTTAATTTCGTTAAACTGAAAGTTTTGCCACTTCATTGACCGCAGCAATAATATGAGGAATGCAGTAATTCTCAAACATCATGTTCTTGTTGGAATTTTTTCAAGTATTAATTATACCCCCGCTCTGAAGGAGAGGGGGGTATACTGTTTTACCCTTGTCTGTCTGTCTGTCCGTCCATCTGTCCGTCCGGAACATTTTTCGTCAAGGATTTCTCAGCTTGTGTATGTAGTAATGATTTGATATTAGGTTTGAAGCTTTTGTATGATGAGTTGTACTGTGTCTCCCCTTTTCAAGTCCGTCACTCATCTACTTCCTGTTTGACGAAAACATTGATTTTTCCCAGTATAAGCATATATTGAAAATTTTCGTCAAGGATTTCTCAGCTTGTGTATGTAGTAATGATTTGATATTTGGTCTGAAATTTTTGTATTATGAGTTGTACCGTGTCTCCTCTTTTAGAGTCCATCACTCATCTACTTTCTGTTTGACGAAAACTTTTATTTTCCCATTATAGCCATATATTGAAAATTTTCGTCAAGGATTTCTCAGCTTTTGTGTGTAGTAATGATTTGATATTTGGTGTGAAGCTTTTGTATGATGGGTTATACCGTGTCTCCTCTTGTCAATATTTTACGAAAGGATATGGAGTAAATGAACATGAGACCAGAACACATATGTTAACTCCAACTGCAATAATTTTAATCAGCTGTATGGCCATTTCAGAAATTTATTCCTCATCAGCAGCACTAGAACCCAAACAAAGGATATCCATAATTTCAAAAAAATGTTGAAAATGCATAAAACCAAATGAAATCCGAATAATCAGTAAATCAAATATAGCTAAGGACAAAACTATGCTGGAGGGAGTTTATCCTTCGGTTTTAGAATTTACATAAATTTTGATAATAGTAATTAAACAAAGTGTACACATGAGATATCATCTCATGTACAAGTACACCATGTCAAGTCCGTCACTCATCTACTTCCTGTTTCACAAAAACTTTGATTTTTCCTATTATAGCCATATATTGAAAATTTTCGTCAAGGATTTCTAAAGTTTTGTGTATGTAGTAATGATTTGATATTAGGTTTGAAGCTTTAGTATGATGAGTTGTACTATGTCTCCCCTTGTCAAGTCCGTCATTCATCTACTTCCTGTTTGATGAAAACTTTTGATTTTTCCCAGTATAACCATATATTGAAAATTTTCGTCAAGGCTTTCTCAGCTTGTGTATGTAGTAATGATTTGATATTTGGTCACAAGCTTTTGTAATGAGTTGTACAGTGTCTCCTCTTTTCAAGTCCGTCACTCATCTACTTCCTGTTTGATGAAAACTTTGATTTTTCCTATTATAGCCATATATTGAAAATTTTCATCAAGGATTTCACAGTTTGTGTGTGTAGTAATGATTTGATAATTGGTCTGAAGCTTCGGTATGATGAGTTGTACTATGTCTCCCCTTTTCAAGTTCATCACTCATCCACTTCCTGTTTTACCATAACTTTGATTTCCCATTATTTCTTGAGGATTTATGATTGCGTCCATATTTGTTTTGTGTCCACACTTATTCTGTGTCCACACTTGTATTGTATCCCCACACACTTAAATTTACGCTTTCCATATTGATTCAGTGTTCAATTAGCGGGGGTATAACTGGCTGCCATTCGGCGACAGCTCTTGTTTTTATCAAGAATTCTTGGTGTCATATGACAAGACTTGTAGGTAAAAATTAAAGTATTTGTTTTAACTGACGGATTCAGAAGTTGGAAGTTGCATATCGAAATGTGATTGTTCTCTAAAGCTTGTGATGAATCTGTAGCTTGTTTGGCCTTTACAGCACAAGGAAATAAGTAAACTTAAAGTTGAATTAAAGATTTAAAGAGGCAATTTTCCATGAACCTTGGAATTTATTGTCTTTGCATCCAGACCTCTACATTGACTTTTATTTAATTATGTTCATTGGACAAGTAAAGTTACCGTGTACCAGATAATTTTCGCAAGGTTCTAATTTTCGCTATTTTCAGGACATTTCTGGAAGTGCGAAAATAAAAAATTGCGAAATTTAGGTCAGTATATTTTTACACATGTTTTCCACTTACACAATATTCCATTCGCAAAAATTGATGACCGCTAAAATTTAATACCTTAACACTTGCGAAATAACAACCTATATGGTAATTACATTTACATTCTTGTAGGAAGTAACAATTGCAGTAATAACAGTGGTGGATGTTCACAGTTATGTCTACCAACAGGGCCAGCATCACATGTCTGTAAATGTACTGCAGGATTTAAACTGGAGGGAAAACAGTGCATAGGTAAGGAAAGATAACTCATGATTCGTTATTCTGTAAATATATTAATTGCTTGATTGATTGCTAAGTTAGAGTTTTAAGTCCAGTGGGCAGTATTTCAGCTATAGAAGAACTAGTTCATCAACTGAACAATTTTATAAGAAAAAAGTGAATTGGACAACCAGGGCAATGAGTTACGTTTGTCACTGGAAATGAGGGAAAATGTGTAGGAGCAGCAAAGCTAGTCTGCTAGATTATCCCCAGTAAGTCTGCTTTGTTATTAAAGAAATGTAGAAGAGTCTTTATATTGTGTGCCAGTGGAGTGTGGCATTTCTCCACACAGTTTGTGTACAATGGTTTGTTGCCATTCTTTTTGTATTCCGACCTGGTTACTGGTTACCTCACATAGAATATTCCCTTGACAACATGGGGTTGCACCTGGTCAGCTCTATAAATAGAGCCCTTGGAGCCCATCCAGGTGACAGGTCCTTTAGATGTAAATACAGGTATGGTATTAATATGGTTATTGCATTCATAAAGAAATGAACACAAAATTAAAAGCACAAATGGCAAAGTTGTGTAATGGAACAGCCTACCTGCATTCAACATCTCCCATAACATCAAGGAATTTAACAAAACATAATGTTCTGTAAAGTGTTGATTGTATCTATTACTTTTGAATTTACTCAAAGAAGATGTAAAATAGGGATAAGAATACAATGGTCTGCAACAAAGGTTTTTCTTTGCACATGAACTTTCTGAAGGAAGAAAAATCTTTTAATGCCCCCGCGAAGAAAAGTCGGGGTTTGGGGTGGTCATATTTTTTTACCCTTGTCCGTTCGTTCGTCCGTCCATCTGTCTGTCGTACGAATGCAAAACACAACTATTCATGTTTTTGAGAAAGTTTGCAAACAAATTCCAACTACTTCAAAGGAATCTAACTTACAATAAGTAGATGTGCACACACATATCTTTTGGAATATTCAAAATGGCCATGGTTGCCATGGAAACTGAAAAAAGGCGGGAAAATTCAAAGTGCCTCAAATTTGATGAAACTTTACAAAAAGAATGACTAGCACCCATAGAAATGATTTTGGGTCTCAGAATTTTCAAAATGGCTACCGTTGCCATGGAAACTGGAAAAAGGCGGGAAAATTCAAAGTTCCTCAAAATNGATGAAACTTTACAAGAAGATTGCCTAGCACCCATAGAATTGATTTTTGGGCTCAGAACTTCCCTTTTATATATTTTGGAAAAAGAGAAGGCATATCATTGTGTCCATACTTGTACTGTGTCAACACCTGTATTGTGTCAACGGACAATTAAATATGCACTTGCCATATTGATTCAGGGTTCAATGAGCATAAATGGTTGCCATTCGGCAAAAGCTCTAGCTCTTCAAATTTCATTAAATATTTAATATGAGCTCCAAAAAAGTGAATAAGAATCTGTCATCAAATTCATAAACTATGAAAACATTGATTTAATGTTAGTTATAAATGCTGAAAATCTTGGACTTCTTCAGTCCTTCTTAAATTCCTTGAATTAAGCACACTGTGTAAACGGTGTCCTCTATAAAATGTGCCTTCTTGTTCTTTGTTAGAAATAAAGCAGTTACAGTACACCTTATGATATAGTATCCTTAGTGAAAATGTGCCTTCCTGTTCCTTAAAATCCAGGTAAAAAAGAACAGCAAGGCACTTCTCTTATCGAGAAGGCACAGAACACAATTTACATAGTTTGATTAAAGATGGAAAGAGGATATATAATTACATTAAGATCCATGTTTAACATGAATTTCTACAAAATATCAGAACATTGTTTGATCTTTTATAGGTATTGAAGCCTTCCTAATATATGCCACAGAAACAGAGATACATGGTATACAATTTGATGTTAATCAAACAGAAGAAGCTTTACCTTTGATTTCTAAGATTTCCATGGCAACAGCCCTCGACTTTTATGCGGGTAAGTCTGAATGTCTCCGTAGCAACAACATTCTTACAGCTACATGTATGTCATGACAATTTCCATTCTTGTAGCCCTTTACCTTCATGCAGACAAGTGCATTATTCTCTGTGGCAACACCTTTGATTTCATGGAAGCAAGTCTTAACAATGTATTTGAGCATCAGCCCTAGACTTTCATGCTTGTAAGTCTAATGACTGCATTGGAATTAACTCTTTAATGTATTTAACTTACATGAGAGCAGATCAAAGATCTGATATCTTTCATGAATAAATGAAAGTCAGTCTTTTTCCAGTGAAGCGCAATGAAATGATAGAATGAGAGAAAGATATATAGTATCTATCCCAGGGGTAAAGGTGAGATAGACTGATCTCAAACCAGAAGGCCAAGATATCATATCGATCCGAGGCTTGCTTTGGTTTTGAGATCGGCCTATCTTGCCTTTTCACGAGGGTTTGATACTTTTTCTCGCGGTAACTCTTTGAAATTACTCGCAATATCAAATCTCTGTATAAATATGAATCGCATATCTCGCTGTTCATGATATCTTTTGAAATGTATACAGTAAGATTGATTAAATCAGACAACAAATAATACTAGATAAATCGTATGAAAATTCCAAGTGATGGCAGACATCTTGGATTTTTCGCACGTGCTCTCGATTGAAGTGAGACAGCCCCCAGCAAAGGGGCAAGATAGAAATATTGCACACCCCCAAAATCACAAGATATCTCGATTCACTAGGTGAGGAAAACTGATCTTGCCCACCTCAAATCACGAGATTTCTCAATCCCATAAGCAGAAACACAAAATGTACCTATCCTATATTCTTTGTTATATAATGTTTAGTGTACGTGTATACTGAGGTTTTTACCTTTATGTTATAGCTATGGACCACATATACTGGATGGACAGCAAGTCTCAGATAATCTCCCGTATTGGACGAGACTTGATGGAAAGAGAGAAAGTAATAGATGATGACATTGGTTCTATTGTTGATATAGCAGTTGATTGGATTGCAGGTATTTGATATATAAATAAAAACAATTTGGTATAAAGACTGATTTACATGGCGATACAAGTTGAATGCATTTTGAAGCACGATACAAAATAATACCATGTAAACTATACATTTTTGTGTAGCATGTGACTTTTTGAAGTTGCATGATACCATAGTTGCCAATCTCTGACAATGAAAAATCATGTCATAACATGACATATGATACCCAAAAAAAGCATGTGAAAATGTGCGACATACTTTTGGATTATTGAACAAAATTTATATAAAATTAATTTGCAAATTAAAAACGCCCATTGTTCTCAACATTTGCCTGTTTTACTGATTTTAGAACTACCTGACTAGGTACATATTCAAAACAGTTACAAGTTTGGTTAAATTTTCAAGTCATTAAGGCAAACGTAAGCAGAGTTCTCAGCCTTGTCCTTGATGATTACATCATTCAACAAATTTTTTGTAGCTGACAAGGAGGAAATGGGCTTAGACCCATTTAGACAGAAAAATGGTTTCAAATGAGCCCTAGCTTTTGTATATCCAACTATTTCACTTTATGTAAATGATCCAATATAAATGTGCATAGCCCCCCTACTCCACTATCACTTTCTTTTGACTTCAAATAATTAATTTATCAAACTCGGGAGTCCTAAATTTTGTTTTGGTATCACTGATCCGGTAGAAAAATATTGTTTTCTATCAGCACTCATGTCTTTAGTCTTCGTACCCAACCAATAAATTTATTGAAACGATTAAAAATCAGTTGTTTGGCCGAATCGAATTTGTAATTTACCGTACGGTCACGGAAAGTCCGGGGAATCACGGGGATCGATAGCACTAATAACCAAAAACATTAACAACGGTCGTGGAAAAATGCAGAGAATCACGAAAAACTTGATATCGCTAATAACCAGAAACGTAAAACCCAACGAAAATGTGAAGTCCCAAAAAGCGTGTACACACCGTGTGACAAAATCTACGTGTGTAAACCATTGAAAAAGTGTGTGTAACACACGAAAATCATGTGAGTTGGCAACTATGATGATACACAATTTGGGATAGGACATGTTGTATTTCGTGATACAAGTTGAATGTGTCTTTTTTTATTTCAGCCAATGAAAACAATATAAGAGAGGTCAGAAAAGGTTAACATAGTTGCATGCTACTTTTACACTGTGAATGTATCATGATGCGAAAAGTGGCATGCTTCAAAATGCATGTGACTTGTACTACAGTGTAAATGTTTATGTATCATGATACAAAAGTTGCATGCTTCAAGCTGCATGCAACTTGTATCACTGTGTAAATGTGCCTTAAGTGTCAGACACAAAAATTAACAAGTTACAAAAATAAACAAATTTTAACACAAATACGGAAACCCTCTCATATGTCATGCCAATCTCAAAAAAGGAAAACAAAGCAAAATTATAACAGAAATCGTCTGATAACTCAAATACAATATTGTGTATATGGAACAAATACCGGTGATCAAAATACTGAAATTCTTTTTAGATGAACTTTATAAAAAAATAAAAACAAATGAGAGTAGAATACCAAAGGAACAAAGTTGGGGATTACATAAATTACATACTTGGGGATGACATAAATCAAAGTACAGGGACATGGCAAAAATGAGAACACCAGAAAATGGAATTCTAATTTATCAATGCTTGATACTGCATGGTTGTTATCTTTCATAGGGTATTAAATTTCACGGTATTCACGTTTCATATGATAAGCGCAAAAATTTATACCATCTAATATTCAACTGTAATCCTGAATAATAATGAACACCATGACTTGAACTTTAAACCCGAGAATATAAAACACAGGGAATAAATGTAAGACTGAAGACCACTAAATTTTCATACCGCCAATATAAAGCACTTTACAGTAATATGTGTTTGCTGATGAAACATTTCTTTCTTTCTAGGTAATGTGTATTGGGTTGATGAAGGACATGACATCATTGAAGTCGTCAAGTTAGATAGTAATGGAAGTCGTTATGTTATAAAACTGAATGAAGATGAAAAACCTAAGGAAATAGTACTGGATCCAAAGAATGGGTAAGAAGAAGATAAATTTACCTTATACAACACAAGTTCATTTCATGAACTACAGATTCTCCATAGGTGACTACATGTATTTTAACATTTCTTAGCAGGGGATCCAGCTAAGGATAAATCATTTTATTATACATTCTGAAAAAAGGAGAGGGTACCTTTTCAACCCATGCCCTCTAAAATGGGTTACTGTGGAAGTACTTTTATTCGTGGTCACCAATTTTCATGGTTTTCATAAATATCACTGTTCCGTGGGTACTTAAATTCGTGGTTTCAAATTCTGTACATCAAAGCTCAATTGGAAATATGCATTTCGTTTGGAACTTAATTTCGTGGTTTAAGCAAACCACGAAATCCACGAAAATTGAAACCCCACGAACAATAATACTTTCACAGTATATGATTTTGATGGAATGTTACACTGTTGTAGTATATAAACTGAATATGTGCCTGAAATAATATGGTTGCTGCTCAACATTTGGAAGGGAGATTAGTCAACTTGTTTTCAGAAAATGAGGGTGAGAGAATAGCCACATTCATGCCTAGTTTTTATCAGAAACATTTTCAAGTTGCTAAAGTGGTGGATTATAATATTTAACAGTCCGATGTATTGGCCTAATTGACTAATTGTCCCTATACTTATAATATTGTTGACCAGGTACATGTATTTAAAAAGAAAATAGGGCTTTTGACATAGGATTGCAACATAATTGTGTGGCATGGTGAAACATGTTTTGTGAGATTAAAAACTTCATTTCATCTTTGTAGATACACCTATTGGATAAGCTACGAAAACACTAAAGCAGCCATTAAACAAGGCAGGATGGATGGATCAAAACCAAGAAGTCTGGTGACCACAGACATCCATACGCCAAGGCACCTTACTATAGATTATCAAGAAAACAGCTTGTTTTGGTGGGATGAACACATGAAGCAAATTTATAAATTTGATATTAACTCAGCAACAAGAATAGGGCTTCAGAATCCTCTAAAAATAGAATCGTGTGCAGCCATTACTGTGTATAGAGAGAATATTTACTGGGTTCAGTTGTGAGTATTGAAAGTTTAGACCCCGTACCACCTTAATTGCTTTCCACCCACACGAAAAATTTGAATGGAAGCTCAACCAGTTTTTTCAGTTGAGGATGAACTGAGATATTGGTTGAGATTTTCGCATGCAAATTAGTTGAGGCTCATCTACAATATTTTCAACTGTTGCTCAAGTCTGCTCAACCTAATTCCTCAAGTCTGCTCAACCTGTTCCTCAAGTCTGCTCAACCCGTTTCTCAAGTCTGCTCAACCTGTTCCTCAAGTCTGCTCAACCCATTCCTCAAGTCTGCTCAACCCAACCCTCATGTCTGCTCAACATGTTTCTCAAGTCTGCTCAACCCACCCCTCAAGTATGCTCAACTGCTTTGCCCTTAACCATGTTAACCTATTTATTTTTCAAATCATTGAAAACAAACACTTAAATTTATTTATCAATAACCTATTTTTTTTTATATTCATGAAAACAAAAGCTGAGTTTCAATTTTCACTTGATATACTGTCAAATGGTTCTACCAGGAATTACTTACTTGCTAAAAACATTATTCATTTCAATTTTAAGCAAAGATATAATTTTGCAAATATTATTATTCAGCAAATTCCAAATTGGACAGATGTGTCAATTGATACCTAAATTAAGTTTTTGAATTTATACTGAAATTTTTTATCATTATTCAAAAGAAATGAACATCATCATAATAAAAAAAATTAAGCAAACATGCACTTAATAATTTATGTTTCCTACAATTATTTATAACAATTACTGGTAATACATTTACTTACATGCTGAAGATAATGGAATACTGAAAATTTGCCAATCCTAATTTCTACAAAAAATGACAAGTTTATATCACATTTAAACTTTCACATGGTCAAAGTTTTGTTGTAAAGCAATTCTACTTCACTTCATTTCATACTTTAACTGAATATTAAATCCAACATGATGTCTAGTCCTTCATAACAAATTGTAAAATCTCCTCCATCTTTACATCACTGATTCAACTATGAAAATGGAGCCAAAAATCTAAAATTTTCCATGTCATGTCTGAATGTTTGCATGCTGGGAACTCAACCACACTCAAGTGTCCTAATTTAACATAGATTGCAAGCTCAAGTCGCTCAACTCTATCTCAACTCTTCCTCAAGTATGCAAATTACTTGAGATGGAAAGCTCAACTATCTCAACTCTACCTCAAGTATGCAAATTACTTAAAATATAAAGCTCAACTATCTCAACTGTGGCTCAAGTATGCAAATTACTTAAATAGAAAGCTCAACTATCTCAACTCTTGCTCAAGTATGCAAATGAGTTGAGATTTCAAGCTCAACTTGCTGTTTTCAACTGGCAGTTGAGGATCAATTTGACTACAGTTGAGTTCCAGTTGAGCTAAGTTGAGGCTCATTTTTATATTTTCATATGGGAATGATTTTATCTTTCACAATAAATTCTATATACAAAGTATGGAAAGCATTTAATTTTTTTCAGACTCGACTTGCTTTTTCTTTAACTGCAGTCTAGAAGTTTTCCTCAATATTCCTTTTCTTACTTTTTCTTTGCAATACCAGGATTTCATTAACTTATTCCTCTTATTTAGCACCCTGAGAAAATTTGAAAAGGGGGTGCCTATTGAGAACGACACAAACCA
Source organism: Modiolus philippinarum (assembly GCA_002080025.1). NCBI lineage: Eukaryota > Metazoa > Mollusca > Bivalvia > Mytilida > Modiolidae > Modiolus > Modiolus philippinarum. The sequence continues at coordinate 28,877 of MJUU01040344.1, forward strand.
TGTTAAAAAATGAAGCTTTTGTAACGAAAACCGTTTTATTAAAATTTTATCCTCAGATGTGACCATAGTGAATTTTGTAAGTGCAAAGTAACAACCAATCACAGATCTCCTAACATGTTTTCAAAAGGATTTTCTGTCCAATTATATATTTAGTATCTTGTTTCATAAAACTCGTATCATATTTTCAGAGGGAAAAACAGCAGTTCTATCAAGTTTGCCAGGAAAACTGACGGGAGCAGTGTTTCAACACTTAGAGACAACTTACATGTAAACATGAAACTTACAGATATCAAGGCTTTTGATAAAAACTTACAAACAGGTAAGAAATAGTCTATGAAGGGGTAGATATGCGTTAAGAGATATGGTGTAAATGTCAATGAGAGATTACCATATTGGTGAGGATGACATGTTACTATAATGAGAAAATTTTCACAGCAGATTTGTTTTCGCATTAAAGGATAAAGCTTGGAAATGAAACTGCCGCAAATATTTTGATGCAACTGATTGATTTGATAAATGGATGGACAGCTGCGAATTGGAGACAGAGAAAAATGAAATTGAGTTCGAAAAGGACATCTCATAGATTTCTGAGTTTGCAGTAATTCCTTTTAAAATTGGCTTGATTAATGAATATTAGAAAACAAGCAAACTTAACATCATATCTTTTTCTGAAATGTCTATTGAGATATTTGGTGTTACAGACATCACATTTTAGATTTCTCTTATTTCTCTTTTCACTATCTCCAGTTCTTTTTCGGAATATCATTAATTTAATATAAATTGTACTGAGTCTGATTGAATAGAGAATAACAACATTTTTATAAGTATTCAGTAGCCATCATTCGGAGTTGTATATACAGTAGAACTTCGATGGCTCAAACTGCAATAACTCGAACACTATGGATGCCTCAACCTTTTTTGTGGTCCCTTGGTTCGAATTTTTACATAGTTCGACCTCGATATCTCGAACACACCCCTTTTACTCGAATTATTTTCATCGGTCCCTTTGGTGCTCGAGCCATCGAAGTCAATTAAGGGACCAACCCATGTGCTGTAAACAAGGGCAGATGTGATCAGTTGTATTTAATGTACTTTGTTAATTTTAGGGTCCAATCCATGTGGTGTTAATAATGGAGGGTGTGAACAGTTATGTTTTTATCTTGGTGGTGGTAAGACGTCCTGTGCCTGTTCTTACAGTCGACTAAAACCTGATAACAAGACATGTGAAGGTAAGTGATATTCATTTGTTGATGTGTTACATGACATTTTGATTAACATACAATTTTCCACAAATTAATGTTATGCCTCTTGATTCTCTTTGAGCAATACTGTATTTTGGTTATAAATCTAGATACTGATGGGTGTATAAAGGGAAGGAAACTCAAAATCATTATGCCCTGGGTAGGTGTGCTGGCTGTTATTTCAAACACTGATATACATTGTATTATGTCATACCTGCAAATCAGTCAGAAATGTTATAGGACTTAGAAAAAAAGCACTTTTAAATCGTGCTATCTTTATATTCGAGGGTAAATATACAGCAAACCAAAGCAAATCTGCATATCTGCTAACTATTAAAAACATTCATGGGGGTTTGGATGCACAAGACAACTCCAAATAACTCCAGGCATACCATAAAACCTATAAAGGGGCTTCAAATTTACATTCCTGTTGTTTTTAGCATCTTAAGGCCTTTACAATACATGCAATAACCAAATCAATGTTTTGTTCAACAAGAAATAATTGCTCTCTAAAAACTTCATGGGGGGAACCCCCCATAAATAGGGATAGTTGGTAGTGAGCAGATATAAACAAAAAAAAAACAAATTTTATACCAAAGAACCAGCTAAGGATAGAGTTGTATGCAAGGGAAATAATTCAAATTATGATTCTTTTTCAGATCATGATATATTCCTGCTATATTCCAAAGTTACATCCATAGAGAGCACATACCTAGGAAAGGATGCTAATCGTCCATTGAAGAAAATCGAGAGTAATACTAATCTGAAGAATGTTATCGGTGTGACAGTAGACTTTACCAATCAGAGGATATACTTCAGTGATATTCAGCGTGGGGATATTCAGTTTGTTAATTTTGATGGAACGGGATTCACAGTTGTAATAGATTGTAAGTTGTTATATTTCTTCACATTAAATACAAATGTCAGGCAAATTTTATTCATGCATTAACTCCAAATAAATAAAAATGAAAAACCCCACAAAAGAGTTACTATGGACAAATTCAGAAATAGATTAGCATTATGGGATTGTTAGTGATGTTTTTGAACAAATTTTACAAGACACTGATTATGCGTAACATGGTTTACGAGGACAAGATTTAAGTTCTGAATCAGTCCACTACAATAGCATAAACCAAAATATGCATACAACTTTTTCACATTGACTTTTGTTTACAGTTTTGATTTTAAAAAATCAGTGATTTTGGTGTATAATTGGTCAGTGTTTATGATTTTTGTTTTACTGCTATAGGCAATGCATTTATATGGGCAGTGAAATTTATTCTTGGACTAAAATTTGCATCAGATAGCAAATGGTGAACATAGCCAAGATCAAGACTCATGATAAAATTCTGATATACTACATGTATATACTTTGAAAATCTTCAGCTGATTTGTTTTCCTGTGTTGAAGGTATTTTTATGTCCCTATTAATCCAATATAGGGGCTGCTTAGTAGGGGTCTGTGTACGACTTAAAAAAATAAAAATGGCCTTGTATGATGTACCAAAATAGCCAAAAATAGACCCTTTCACAATAACTGCGTTCCTGTGATTTTGAGTGGAAAATAAAAACGGTTCCCGCAAAAAATGACGTCATAGGACAATTAATCAAGACGTCACATATATTATGATGTTGCATTTTACCCACTCAAAGGCATATGAGCGCATGTGCAAAATTCAGGACCGCAGTTATCGTGAAAGGGTCTATAAAGATCTTGTACCATGTACAGACAAAAAAAAAAGAAATGGGCATGTATGTTGTACAATATAACCCTTATCTACTTTCAATATATTTCAGTTTTGAATTATTTTTACAGCAGTTGGGTCTGCAGAAGGCTTGGCTTTTGAAGAAGAGGATAAATACTTATACTATACAAGTTATACAAACTCATCCATCTGTCGAATTAAATTGAATGATAATGGAACACGGAATTACACAGAGAAACTTGTACAACTTGGTGCCAACGATCATCCAAGATCTATAGCTATAGACAAGTGTACAGAGTAAGTGTTACATTTTACAACCTGTATCTCTTATACCCCTTAAGGGTAAATTTTGCAAGATTGCTGTAATCTTTATCAGATGTGTATTAGAAATATACAAGAAGTATTAAAAACACAATACAATGAATTATTTTGTATAAAATCCATCAATATTGAACTATTTTATGTATTTCTTGATTTAGTGAAAGATTTGGTTTATAATGTTCACAAACTAGTAAAATTTTGTTTGATATGGGCAGTCAAACAAATATTAATGTTGGCCCCGCCATGAAATGGCGGCGCCCTTTTGTAATCAGCCAGTCAGCCTGTCTGTCTGTCCGTCAGCGTTTTCTATGTCATATAATAACTCAAGATTACTTGACCAAAGGAAGCTGTCTTTCATTTTTGAGTGAAATCAGAAAATGATTTATGGGGAAAAACTTTTTATATGAAAAAGTGGGTATTTTGAGAATTAGTTCTATGTTGTACGATAACTTTAGATTGCCCACAGGGATTTTAATGATTTTGATACTCTAAGTTAAACTTTCCCTTTCATTTTTGAAGAAAATCAGAATATGTTTTTTGGGAAAAAACTTTTGAGAATAAGCTCTATTTCCGATGATAAATTAAGATTGCCTTCAGGAATTTTAATGATTTTGATACTCAAAGTTTTGATACTCAAAGTTAAGTTTGATCCAAGGAAGCTCTTTTTCATCTTTTTTAGGAAAATCGGAAAATGATTTTTGGGAAAAAACTTAGTTTTTATATGTAAAAGTGCATATTATGAGAATTAGCTCTATGTCATACAATAAATTAAGATTGCCTTCAGGGATTTATATGATTTTCTTACACAAGGCTGGTCTTGACCAAAGGAAGCTCCCTTTTGTTTTTCAGGAAAATTTAAAAATGATTTTGGGGGAAAAACTTAGTTTTTATATGAAAAACAGCATATTTTGAGGATAAGCTCTATGTTGTATGATAACTTGAAATGACCTTCAAAGATTTTTATAAGTTTTATGCACAGTCTTAGACTTAAACAAAAGAAGGTCCCTAATGATTTTGAGGAGAATCATTAAATATTTTGGGGAAAATACTATGTTCATATATGGAAAATTCATATTTTGAGAATTACGTCTGACGTATGACCTTCACATATTTTTATACGACCGCAAAAACTTTGTGGTTGTATAATGATATGGCGCTGTCGTCTTCTGCGTCATTGTCTGTAGACACTTATAGTTTTGGCCAATAACTCAAGTTCAAGTTGATCAATCCTTATGAAATTTTAATACAATGTTCCTTGGCACAAAAGGAAGGTGTGGATTGGTTTTGGTCATTATGGCCCCTCCCGTTTTTAAAATGGGGGCCAAAAAGGGCAAAATTGGGTGTTTTCACCTATTTAGCTGTAGAATTTTTATTAATTATCAGATTTTGATGGGGTTTCTTTCATTGTGCTCCTGAGGTTATTTCCAATCAGTAGTATGTCAATGGATTTCACGTCGCATGTACCGTTCATGAGATAAATGGGTCCAAAAGGGGCAAATTTAAAAAATTATATTTTTTTATTTTTAGTCCGATTTTGATGCCGTTTTTTGCAATGGATTCCTTATGAATAATAATTAGAGCGCTGCACCATCAGATTTTTGATAATTTGTTCCCTTTCCGAGTTATGAGGGGCCAAACGTGGCAAAAGTTGCAAACATGCAGATTACATAAAAATTTTTATTTTTCATCGGATTTCAATGGGATTTTTTTCTTTGATTCGTAATGATATAAGCTTTCAGTAGTATGTGAACAAATTTGGTGTAGCTCTCAATGTTTCCGAGTTACAAGGGGTTAGGGGGCCAAAATTGCAATTTTTCTAAATATGTGAAATCTATATTTTTCATCAGATTTTAATGAGATTTTTTGCTTTGGATTCCTCTTGATATAATATTTCAGTTATATGTCAAAGGATTTCGCGTAGCTTTTACCGTTTCTGAGCTGCAAGGGGTCAAAGGGGTCAAAATTGCAATTTTTCAAAATATGTAAAATCTTTATTTTTCATCGGATTGCGATACGATTTTTTTCTTAAGATTCTTCATGATATAAGCTTTCAAAGATATGCATTTTTTTCGAAATATTAGAAATTTTTATTTTTCATCAGAATTTGATGGGACTTTTTTCTTCTGATTCCTCTTGATATATATACAATATATGTACATTGTCGGAAAATATAAAATTTATTTGACGAGCTTTAGAAACAGGTAGAAATGCGAGGTTTACCGAGCATTTCTCACCTGTTTCGCAGCGAGTACAAATAAATTTTATATTTCCGACAATGTACGTATATTGTTTTTATCCTGCAATTATTTAAACCCTATTTAAAAATGCATTTTGTTAGTGAAGCGGGACCAGGAAGACAGTAAACAACTTCGGCCATTTTGGTATAATCCCTGACGTCATAAGAGAATTTACACTGTGACGTCAAAGTATTCGAGGTTTCAAACCAGTCGCCCTGTCTTTTCTTCATTCAAAATCGTGGACCGGTTACCAGTCTACCCTACGAATACGAAAAAAAATATTCGTAGGGTCGTATTCGTCTAGTAAATACCACCATTGCAGGATAAAATGTAAGGTTTGGCATTTTGTCAAGGGATTTGATGCAGCTATTACCGTTTCCGAGCTAAAAGGGGTCAAAGGGGCTGAAATTTCCAACATATGTAAAATCCTTCATTTTTAGCTCACCTGGCTAGAGCCAGGGTGAGCTTTTGCCATCACTTTTCGTCCGTCGTCCGTCCTTCCGTCCGACGTAAACTTTTCATTCAAAGATCTTCTTCTCTGAAACTACTGGGCCAATTGAAACCAAACTTGGCCACAATAGTCCTTAGATGGTCCCTCACAAAAAAGTTGTTTTTCAGATTCGTGCTATATCTAAGATGGCTAAGATGGCCGCCAGCGGGGGTCATAGTTTTAACATTGGACCCTGTGTGAAAACACTCTCAAAGATCTTTTCCTCTGAAACTACTGAGCCAATTGAAACCAAACTTGGCCACAATAGTCCTTAGATGGTCCCTTACAAAAAAGATGTTTTTCAGATCCGCGCTATATCCAAGAAGGGTGCCAGCGGGAATCAAAGTTTTAACATTGGACCCTATGGGAAAACACTTTCAAAGATCTTCTCCTCTGAAACTGCTGAGCCAATTGAAATCAAACTTGGCCACAGTAGTCCTTAGATGATCCCCTGTAACAAAGTTGTTTTTCAGATCCGCGCTATATCCAAGATGGCCGCCAGCGGGGATCATAGTTTTAACATTGAACCCTATGGGAAAACACTTTCAAAGATCTTCTCCTCTGAAACTACTGAGCCAATTGAAACCGAACTTGGCCACAATTGTCCTTAGATGGTCCCTTGCAAAAAAGTTGTTTTTCAGATCCGCGCTATATCCAGCATGGCCGCCAGCGGGGATCATAGTTTTAACATTGGACCCTATGGGAAAAGACATTCAAAAATGTTCTCCTCAGAAACTACTGGGCCAATTAAAGCCAAACTTGGTTACAATAGTCCTTAGATGGTCCTTTACAAAAAAGTTGTTTTTCAGATCTGCGCTATATCCAAGATGGCCACCAGCGGGGATCATAGTTCTAACATTGGACCCTATGGGAAAACCCTTTCAAAGATCTTCTCCTCTGAAACTACTGAGCCAATTGAAACCAAACTTGGCCACAATAGTCCTTAGATGGTCCCTTACAAAAAAGTTGTTTTTCAGATCCGCGCTATATCCAAGATGGCCGCCAGCAGGGATTATAGTTTTAACATTGGACCCTATGGAAAAACACATTCAAAAATCTTCATCACTGTAACTACTCAGCCAATCGAAACCAAACTTGGCCATAATAGTCCTTAGATGGTCCCCTGCAAAAAAGTTGTTTTTCAGATCCGAGCTATATCCAAGATGGCCGCCAGCGGGGATCATAGTTTTAACATTGGACCCTATGAAAAAACACTTTCAAAGATCTTCTCCTCTGAAACTACTGAGCCAATTGAAACCAAACTTGGCCACAATAGTCCTTAGATGGTCCCCTGCAAAAAAGTCGTTTTTCAGATCCGCGCTATATCCAAGATGGCCGCCAGCTGGGATCATAGTTTTAACATCGGACCTTATGGGAAAAGACATTCAAAGATCTTCTCCTCTAAAACTACTCAGCCAATTGAAACCAAACTTGGCCAAAATTTTCCTTAGATGGTCTCCTGCAAAAAAGTTGTTTTTTCAGATCTGCGCTATATCCAAGATGGCCGCCAGCGGGGATCATAGTTTTAACATTGGACCCTATGAGAAAAGACATTCAAAGATCTTCTCCTCTGAAACTACTGGGCCAATTGAATCCAAACTTGGTCAAAAGAACTGCACCCCATCCAAAATAGCTGCTTGTCTGAAACATAGTTTAAGTTATGATAATATAACATCAGTGTCTATTAACAAATTTGAAAATAATGCCCTTAAAACATTGGGACTATTTTAACTGCATATGTCAGCCGTGGCCCAGGTGAGCAATACAGGCTCTTGAGAGCCTCTTGTTTTGTTGGATTTTTATGGGTTCAATTCTTCGGATTCCTCTTATCATATTGTTAAAGTAGTATGTTGACCGTTGACCAATTTGATATACCTCTTACCATTTCCGATCTATATAAGGAATCACTAACGCTAATTTTTATATTTGCATTAGTTTGTGTGCAGCAAATTACTGGGTCTAGTTCTTTATTGTGTCCATTTAATACTGTATCTAGCTCTTTACTGTGTCCTCATTCATTTTGAATTACACTCGTTCAAGTTTCAGTGGTCGCATCATGCTGCGCTCGGCATAGCCCTTTATTTTTCAATTTTTTGATTTGATCTGACCAGATGAGACATAAGTTGTCAAAATGGCCATATACAGAAACTAAATTTATAATAACTTAAGATTTTGTTATTTATAATTTTCCCCAATAATTGTCTTTTGATTTCCATGAAATTCCACAAACAGGTTTTTCGGACACAAAAGGATGAGGGGCCCTCTCTGACATTGTCAGTATTCTAGTTATATATGACAATTGCCTGAATGTTTAAATGTGTAAATCTTACTTTGCTTTTAGGAGGATGTTTTGGACAAATTGGAATGACCTGTCACCAAGGATACAGAGGTCATCATTAAATGGTAAAGGAAAAGTAGTATCCATTATAACAGAAGAGATCCGAACACCAAACGGTTTGACTATTGACCACAAAGCACAAAGATTGTATTGGTCTGATGCAAGACTTGACAAGATTGAACGATCAGATTTTGATGGAAAAAATCGTGAGGTTTGTAAACATGTGTATTCACTCACAAAAATGTGAAATTTTATTAAAATTTATATTAAAAAAGTTACAATCGATTAAAGATAATCAATATCCATATTTTGGGCTTAAATAATTTAAAAAATTTGTGTATTTTGTATTTCATTCATCCTAGCTGAATGTCCCTTGCTCAAACTGCAATATCTGGAACACCATGAATTTATTGACCCCACACCATTCCTAACATGCCTAAACATTTCAACTTTAAATTTCTATATCTATATCATCATTTTAAAGTAATATGTGGAGAAGCAATTTTCTTCAGTAAATGGTGGTTTACAGTGGGAGATGACCCATGTGAGATCGATGCACACGACCTCATATCACACTGGTAAATTACCAACCAGACGTGTTGATTTTTGTGATGCAACAAATGTAACCATGACTTAACGTCATAAAATGCCTGACGTCACAATGTAAAGAATACTCAAATGGCGACAATGTTGTTCAAACAGTAAAGGTTACCAGACGTTTCTTTTTGCTTTTTACGGAAGAAATAGGATCTTGCATAAGATCAAAAGTAAAGATCGGGATATCTTTCACCTGTGTAAGAAATTCTACGTCTTTTCCTCTCGTTTTGCTACGCTCCACTCGAGAAGAGACGAAATTTCTTACACTTGTGAAAAATATCCCGATCTTTAATCTGACCTTATGCAAGATCCTGTTAGTCTGTATCTTGTGCATAGTGCAATCAGAAAGTTGTATTCCTGGCACTTTTTCAACATAGTTTAGATGACTCCTTAAGATTTTCATGGATTCCGCAAAAATAATGGCAATGTCTACATTTTTGAATGACTGATTCCCAAGTTAAGGAAGTAGGGGTTGGAAACTTTATGAATTAAAAATTCTATTTCTGTTGTTTTGTAGGTTATCATTACCACACTTCCTCAGCATTCATTTGGACTTACAATCTACAAGGATTATATTTATTGGACAGACTGGATGTTACGTGCTGTTGTTAGAGTTAACAAATATGATGGCAACTTTCATTACAAGTTACGACAAAATCTTGATCGACAACCCATGGGTCTTGCTGTTGTAGCTCCTGATGCTAATAAATGTAAGTAATGTCAATTTTGATTCATTAAGTGAACACGGCACTAAAAAATATTTTGAGAAGGACTAAAATTTATTGTAGCACTAAAAGCTTAAATTTTAATTATGTCTCTCATTGTGATCTCAGTTCTTGTATGTTTCTTTTTGGGTACGAATATTCTGATTGAACTTGTGCAAAAAGAAAAATATTTACATATGTTACAAAGGCCAAGTACAGACCAGTATTTCTTATTATCGCTAATTTGAGCAATTTTCAATTGTTCCCGAGTGATGATAATTCTATTATCACTGCACTGCACTGATACGAACATATTATCGTCAATCTCTATGGAACGTTAGCAAGAGTGTATTAATGAAATATCACGTGACGTTTCGTGACAAAAATAATTCCAAGAAAGAAAGCGCTATATTCAACCACAAATGAATTAAATATTTCATCGGAAAAGGAAACATATATTGGGTATTTTTAAATAACAGAATTAGCGATGAAAACACTATTATTAATTTGTTTTGCTCGGATGGATTTCTCAGCTCGCATTGCATCTCGTGCAGTTGCACTTGATGCAATACAAGCAGAGAATTCCATTTTCGCAAAACAAATTGCTAATAGTATATATATAATGAGTGTCCCCGGTATACTTAGTTTCTAAGAAATACCTGAAAATTTTATTAACTGATTACTGGAAAAACCGAAGTAGAACTGGAGAAATGGGAAGTTCTCAAATAAAAAATCTAAAAAACATGGCAATTCATATTTAACACAAATTGAGACACCATGACAAAGGCAACAGAAATAGACAAAAATGAACAAGAAAGCCACAAAACTAAAGCAGCTAGCAGTGTGAATCTATACAGGTATCATCACATGATCTGGAAGTGGTAAGCATGATCTGCCCTAAATTATGACCAGTGTGAGATAAATCTGACAAGGCAGTATCAAAGCTGTTCTGTGTTGTAGGTTTGACCGACTGAGGAGTGTTTAACGTTCTTGACTTCCTTTGTAGGTCTTACATGGACGAAGATTATAGGTTTAAATAGTTTTCTTTTAGCTGAAAAAAAAAAATGATAGATACAAAACTATTATCTATTGTTTTGATTGAATGTTTTATTTAGGTTCAGCAAATCCCTGCTATAAGAATGCATTTGGATGTTCTGATCTGTGTCATGTGACAGAGAAAGGAAATGCTGTGTGCACATGTACGACTGGTTCACTACAGCCTGATGGGAAGACTTGTGGGCGTAAGTAGTTTATACTGTAAAAGGAAAATTGTTTATTGTGTTCAACTGTCATGGATTTCTGGGTTTGCTAAAACCAGGAAATTAAGTTCCCAAGGAAATGCATTTTCTCTGGAGTTTGAATGCATAGAATTCGATGCTAACAAGTTTAAGACCTCACAATATAGTGATATCTATGAAAACCACAAAATTGATGCCCTTGAATAAAATACTTCCACAGTATATTAAAAATTGGTGGAGTTAGATTCACCCCAAATATTAAATTTTTTGTACCCAACAATTTATCAATTACATGTGTATTTGATGTTAAATTAACTTTTTCATGTTTTCTAACAAACTATTGAATACTTATCTGTAAAAAAACTATTTGTCCAATCTGGACAGCAAGTATCCTTTGATGTTATACACTGTAAATGTATAAATTTTTGCAGTACAGTGAAATCTTTCTAAACCGAACCCCTCTGTGACTGAAGATTTTGTTCCGTCTAGACAGGTGATCCTTTTATACACAGATTCAAAATATAAATGAATTGATAGAAGGGGTCTTCACAATGTGTTTGGTTTAGACAGGTTTTCGTTTTTTTCAGGGTTCGGTTTAGACAGGTTTCACTGTATATAATTTCAGCTGTTTCTACTAAGTCAACATATTTGCAGGTATCAATTTTCATCGGTCTAAACTATGCCAAGTTTCTGTTGTTATACTGTGTGACAGTATTAATTCATTCTCTCTATACTATAGGACAGTATTAATTCATTCTCTCTAAACATATCCATTACGTATTGATCGTAATATTTTGTTTGTCTAAATATCCCTGAACATATCCATTTTAGCATTGTTGTTGAACATATCCAAACATAACAATTTTTCATTGATGTCATTTCAAGATTGGTCATTGGATCATATTTTCATAGGCCCAATTGTTCATGTTTCAGAGGCTTCTCCTTAAAGATTAGTACAACCACAAGACTTACTAAATTATCTGTACAAATCTGATAGCTGCAAAAATCCTACAAAAAATTGCTTATATATTTTTGCCATTCCCAATAACAACTTCGCCTAAAATTTATAGTCGGCAGGCTTGTGCTAATAGAATGTTTTGAGTATAACATCAGACAGATTACTCATTTTCCAAGGCAACACAATAAAGATTTGAAGGGTTTTGATGGATAATGGGTTAGTTGGAACTTTAACTGTAGAAACACATAGAAAAAAAAATATACAAAATTTTTATGCATGGTAGTGAAAAAGTAAAAGTGAAATCCAAACCCCCTTACAATTATTTTTCCAATAGATAACCATACTCTTTTTGTTTCAGCATCAGACACTACATGTAAAAGTACAGATTTTGTCTGCCATGATAGAAAGGAGTGTATACCTCAGGCACATGTATGTGATAAATTCCAACACTGTGTAGATGGAAGTGATGAGTTTCCAAGTGTGTGTAGTAAGTATTGTATACAGTGCACTTTTGATGTATCGGCACCTTGGGACCATGGTAAATTTGGTGATAAGAGAGGGTGGCAATATATTGAAGAAATGAAATTCTTATAAATTACAGAACTTCTGAAAAACTGGCCTTGAAAATGGGTGGCAATAAGTGAGGGACCACTTTTAAAGAAGGGCGGTAAATGAGGGAGCAATGTATAAGTTTAATTTAAATTGATGAGAATAGCTTCAGTTCATAGCAATGGCAGATTTGCCCATTGAAAAAAGGAGTTTTGAAGGGTTCCACAAAACATGGGTTTGAGACATATTTGCCTTAATTCTGCACAAAATGTAAAAATTTCCCAGAAAAATGTGAGTTTCAACCGTCAAAATCCACCCCCCGGATTTTCCAATACACAGGTTGCTGTAGATTATATGAATCTAACACCGGGGAAAGTGCAAGATCGAGAAATCTCAGACACCCAAGGGTAAGATTTCAATATTTCTCTGACGAGGCTTGCCGAGTCAGAGAACCATTGAAATCTTACCCGAGGGTGTCTGAGATTTCTAAATCTTGCATTTTCAACGGTGTTTGATTTATTTTCTCACATTTGTAACCACAAAATGGGATTTGTTTACCACCACACGGTACTTGACATCTTACGTTCATAGATGTCGTAAATGACGTCATAATATGTTGCCTGGTAATTTTCCGTCTTGTACCGGGGGGTACAAGACAAGAATATCTTGTACCCCTAAAAACCGGAACTGGCTTATCTTTTTAGTGAGAATAACAAGTTCTTACTAGAGTGCAAATATCTTTCATGAACTCAAAGAATTCTGTCTTTCCATGAATAAAGTACAGTTAACAAGAGAAAAAGGACAAAGGTGCATATTTCTACACTAAATACAAGTTTTAGTGCTGAAATTCTTGAATATACAAGGAGAGTCTTGTCCCTTCAAGGATACTTTCCATTGTGATGTCAAACCAGTTGTAATGTTTAGTGTTGGAAGCAGTTTTTGTTAAGATATGATAGGTTATTATTAAAAACTGTAAATGTGGAAATTTACACGTGGGGGTAATTTTTGCTGATTTCGCGTTTTAGAATTTGACGCCAAAATAACCCCTACGCAAATAATTTTAGTAGCAAACGTTTTACAATCAAATTATGAAGTTTCGCAAATATTATTACTACGCAAAAGGTTCGGATATGATACTTCGCTAAATTAACCCCCCGCAAAAATAACCACATTTACAGTAGTTGAAACTTGTGCATGGGAGCTTGTCTCAATTCTGGTATGACCATTTACAGGAGAGATACATGTATACACTGCTTCTGAAAATACATGGTCATCAGAGGTTAAAATTTCAATCTACATGTATCTCGGACAAGAAACAAAAAAAAAAGAATTTTTCTTCGAAATTGTAAGTTAACAACTTCGTCTTGAAACCATATTCTTGATATGTTTAACCTGAACTTAGCAAAATTGTTTTTCATTATGTATACCCATATACCCCAGGGCTCACCACACTTCAAAAGAACAGGGAGACTTGAAGTCTCCCTGAGGGTAGAAAAAGGGAGACTTCAGGTCATGACATGGAGACTTGTTTGCGCGTATCCACAACTGAATTTTCAAGACTTTTGTATTTGATTTACATATGTATACACTTATTCAACAATGGCAATAAATCATTAAAATACCATTGATATTTCAAGATCTACAATGTAGATTTTATATAAAAAAAATATGATTTTAGCTACATATCAATTTTATGTTTCTTTCACCCAAAAGCTTATGGTTGGAGGTGCTCCTGCATTTAGGTTAGATTTACATTACATTAATTTTCTTTTATTCATCCTCTTTAATAGTAAATGGGTAGTTTTTCACTCAGTTGATCAAGAGACAGTTGCTAATCTGCTTCATTCTTTTTTGAATGGTTCTCTGAATATTAGAGGGATATAAATAGATTGTTTACGTTTGTGGACATTCTTTATATAGACCACTTCCGGTTTGAACTGTAGTAGAAACGTAAATATTTAGGACAATTTCCAATGAATTTTTTTACTAATGTTTACTACAAAATCAATAAGTCTTGATTTTAAAACCATGAGATGATGTAAACAATCTTTGAGCTTTGCAAACACAGGAATAAGCATTAGAAATCCTATCAATTTACTTCCTTGTTACCGGAAATAGAAAGGGTTATAATTAGAAGTGTCAAAATGCTCAAAGCGACTTGAAATCGCTTTTGGGAGCAACTTAAGGCGACTTGAGGCAAAACAGGGCGACTTAATCGCCCTAATCGCCCAGTTTGGTGAGCCCTGATACCCATGTACAATTTGTGTTCAAACATATCAATCTTAACATGTAAGGCTATTCTTATCTTTAGCAATAGTTTTTGTGTGTCTTGTAATGTGACCCCCGAGAATCTAGAGGAAAAAACAATTTCAAAAAGTTTCCTGCCAAAATATGACATTTTTAGCTCACCTGACCCAAAGGGCCAGTGTGAGCTATTGCTATCACTTGGCATCCGTCGTCCGTCTGTTAAACTTTTCACATTTTCATCTTCTCCTCTGGAACTACTGAAGCAAATTCAACCAAACTTTACAGGAATGATGTATGGAAGGTCCCTTACAAAGATTGCTCATTTTGTTCCAATCCAATAAAAAACATGGCTGCCAGCGCGGAACTTAGGTTTAACATAGGACCCTATGAGAAAAATCACATTTTCATCAACTCCTCTGAAATTGCTGAAGAAAATTCAACATAACTTTACAGGATTGATGCACTAAAGGTCCTTTACAAAGATTGCTCATTTTATTCAGATTCGACAAAAAGCATGGCCGCTAGCACGGAAATTGGTTTAACATTGGCCCTATGGGAAATTTTTATTTTCATCTTCTCCTCTGAAACCACTGAAGCAAATTCAACCACATTTCACATGAATGATGTATGGAAGGTCCCTTACAAAGATAGCTCATTTTGTTCCGATCCGATAAAAAACATGGCCGCCAGCATGGAACTTAGGTTTAACATAGGACCCTATGGGAAAAATCACATTTTCATCAACTCCTCTGAAACTGCTGAAGCAAATTCAACATAACTTTACAGGATTGATGCACTAAAGGTCCTATACAAAGATTGCTCATTTTATTGGGATTCGACAAAAAACATGGCCGCCAGCACGGAACTTAGTTTAACATTGGCCCTATGGGTAATTCACATTTTCATCTTCTCCTCTGAAACCACTGAAGCAAATTCAACCAAACTTTACTGGAATGATGTATGGAAGGTATTTTACAAAGATTGCTCATTTTGTTCCGATCCGATAAAAAACATGACCGCCAGCGCGGAACCTTGGTTTAACATAGGACCCTATGGGAAAAATCACATTTTCATCAACTCCTCTGAAACCACTGAAGCAAATTCAACCAAACTTTACAGGAATGATGTATGGAAGGTCCCTTACAAAGATTGCTCAGTTTTTTGCGATCAGATAAAAAACATGGCTGTCAGCACGGAACTTAGGTTTAACATAGGACCCTATGAGAAAAATCACATTTTCATCAACTCCCCTGAAACTGCTGAAGCAAATTCAACCAAACTTAACAGGATTGATGCACTAAAGGTCCTTTACAAAGTTTGCTCATTTTATTCCGATTTGACAAAAAACATGGCCGCCAGCTCGGAACATAGTTTAACATTGGCCCTATGGGAAATTTTTATTTTCATCTTCTCCTCTGAAACCACTGAAGCAAATTCAACCAAACTTTACAGGAATGATGTCTGGAAGGTCCTTTACAAAGATTGCTCATTTCATTATGATCCGATAAAAAACCTGGCCGCCAGTGTGGAACTAAGGTTTAACATAGGATCCTATGGGAAAAATCACAATTTCATCAACTCCTCTGATACTGCTGAAGCAGATTCAACCAAACTTTACAGGAATGATGTACGAAAGGTACTTTACAAAGGTTGCTCATTTTATCCCGATTCGACAAAAACATGGCTGCCAGCATGGAACATAGTTTAACATTGGCTCTATGGGAATAACATCATTTTCAACATCTGCACTGAAACTATTGAAGCAAATTCAAGCAAACTTTACAGAAATGATGTATGGAAGGTCCTTTACAAAGATTTCTCATTTTGTTGGGATCTCACAAAGAAAATAGCTCCCAACATCGAACTTGGTTTAGAATGGTACACATATATTAAATCATTTTTTTCATTACATGTGCTTAAATTATTGAAGCAAATTCAGTCAGACTAAGATTCTTATTTTGTTTTGATCTGATAAAAAACAAGACCTCCAGCACAGAACATATTTTAACATAGGATCCTATGTGATAAACATCACTTTCATCACCTGCTGTAAGCATTTTGTCAGGTGAGCAATTCAGGCTCAGTATCTGAGCCTCTAGTTTTGAAGTGTCACATATTTTGTGGAAAATACCACTTTACGGTACAGTTTATGTACATTAAAATTTCAATAATGAATGAGACTAACAGATCATATTGTGCCCTGATAGGTCTCTCAGTGTTTGAGAAAATAAAAGCCTAAACCTACATTATGTTAATATTGAGACACAAAATACTTTACAATATATCATTAACAATTATGGATAATATTCTATAACAAATCAAGAAAAATACCAAAAATTTCAGAGGATATCTTGCTTTAGATGTTGAGAAAATGTTTCTTGTTAAGTTTCTATTCTGATTAATGGTTCTATAACAGTGTTAACAGCATGACTTATTTTGATTTATCTTATTTTAGAGAATCTTGAATGTGGCCTGGGTTTGTTGACATGTAACAATTATAAGTGTATTCCACTGAATTTACACTGTGATGGTAATAACGATTGTGGTGATTACTCTGATGAGGTGAACTGTACTTGTGACAAGGAAACCCAGTTTACATGTAAGAGTGGAGACTGTATACAGAAAAGTTTTCAGTGTGACCGAGATAAAGACTGTGCTGATTTATCAGATGAAGTTAATTGTAGTAAGTTATCTCCCCTGAAATTTTTTATTAATAGAGACAAGAAATACTAATATTTAAGGTTAAATTATTACAAGGATCAAAGGGTAAAAAAGTATGGATATAGCGTTGCTTGACAATTAGCAATGAATTCCACTCAAACCGGTGCTAGGGGTCGTCTTGAACTTGCTATGAGGTATGAGTAAAGCTCATTGTTGAAGGCCTTATGGTGACTTCAAGATGAAGAACAACAATAAAAGTGGTGTTCCATTGCTTAGTATTACCATGTATTTGTAGAGACTTTGTCTCATTTACATTTACTCCATATCCCTTCATTGTTAACATAAGAAAGTTATGTTCACTGAAAGTTGAGATATGATCTTATTAAAGACCATACCTGCCAACTTCTCCAAATGCTCATGAGTTTTGGTTTGTGAGACAACTCCAAGCATATCATAAAACCAATATACATTATAAAGGAGACTTCAAATCCTCTTTTCTGTTGTTTTGCAACATCACCATGACAATACAAACATGATGCAGTGAAAAAATGACTGTTTTATTAAGCAAGGAAGAAGTAATTACCATCTGAAAATTTTTTATTTGATACTCATTGATACATGGAGGAAAACCTCCACAAATGAGGATAGTCGGCAATTATGCAAAGACTCAGCTGACTTGCCAGACTTGGTTTTCTTCCTTATATGTCTTGTAGAATATTCTGAATCATGTAAGTGCTTAACAATATAATATTGCAACAAGTTTAATAAAGTATTGTAATGAATCTGATTATAAATATAATTATCGTGTTGTAGATCTTACTCGTAATATCAGTATATGCTGATTGACAAAGCAAAGATAATATCTGTGTTTTTTTTCCCCTGTAGATTTGACATGTGATATCGGTGTATTCCAAGGGACCAAGGAGACTGTCGTATCATGTAATACAACATCCCAGTGTATCCTAGAATCCTGGATATGTGATGGTGTCATGGATTGTTGGGATAATAATGATGAGAGAAACTGTTCAAATAAAGGCAATGGTAAGAATTTCCAGAAGTAGGAAAATTTTGTTGACATGCATTACAGTAATGACTATATAGCTTACACCACAAGATCCTTTTCATTACCATTTTATCCACTAGAGATATTTAAATTTTATAATTTAAATTGCAAGGCTTGCCAGGCATTTAAAAAAAATTTAATTTGACTTTCAAGAGTGGATAATATATGGTAATAATCGGAAAAGAGTTGTGTAATCTTTTTCTCTAATGATAAATGATGAACACCGAGAATTGTATTCTGAATAGATTTGGCAGAAAATAGCATGTTGAATATGAATATGAAAATTTATCTAACGGATCAAAATAGGTTTAAACTTGATATATCATTAGAAAAATTCCAGTAGCTATTTTTTGTGTATACAAGTTTCATGATCTAAAATTTTTCACGAATGTTCATGCCTATTGGCATATAGTTATGTTTTTGTGTGTTTTGAACAGTTCAGAAGAATACTTTTGAGATAAAATGGTTAATTTACTCTATTACCAAGTAACAAAGGAGTTTTCTACTCTTGCTCAATAACAAAGAGTGCCTTTAATTTTATCTCTGGAAAAAAATTTTTATATGCATGTATATTTAGTAGCATGTCAAGAAATATACAATATATGTATGTACATTGTCGGAAAATATATAATTTATTTGACAAGCTTTAGAAACAGGTAGAAATGCGAAGTTTACCGAGCATTTCTTGCCTGTTTTGCAGCAAGCACGAATAAATTTTATATTCCCGACAGTGTACATATAATGTTTTTATCCTGCAATCATTAATAAAACTATTAAAAAATGCATTTTCATAGTGAAGCAGGAGGAAGTAAAAAGTAAACAACTTTGGCCATTTTGGTTAAATCAATGACGTCATGGACAAATTTACACTGTGACGTCAAAGTAACGAGGTTTTCAAACCAGTCACCCTGTCTTTTCTTCATTCAAACTCATGGGCTGGTTACCAGCATACCCTACGAATATGAAAAATATTCGTAGGGTTGTATTTGTCTATAAAAATGGCCATTGCAGGATAAATGTTTATACATGTACATGTATACTCATCTTGACAGCAGCAGATTACTATAAAAGATAAAAATAAATCGAAAGGAAAAGCTTGTTTGATTTCATTCACTGAAATTTAGTTTTGTCAGATCCAATTTACATTGTATTTTTACTCTATGAGGGATCCATTAGTCTCCTTCAAGGACACCAAAGAACAGCAATTTGAAAACTATTCCCTCCAAATCATGATTTCTGATGTTCAAATGTATTGTGATATCATATACTTACATAAAAATACTACCTCATACTACTATACTTGTACTTGGAAAGATTCAGAAAATAATAAGACTTACTGACTCCATTGTTTAAGTATTGTGTGCACAAATCTATCCAAAAATGAAAGTTGCAAGAACTAACTGTTTCTTTTGTATATTTTAATAGTAATAAAAGTGAAAATGTATTTTTATATGTGATAATAGGAATGGTAATCCTCATAGAAACATCCCTTCATCATTAAATATTGCATATAATCACCATAACCAATATTTATGTCTTTACAGTAGGAACTTGTCCAGGTGGTAAGTTTGCTTGTAGAAGTGGAAGTTGTATTCCGATAGCCTGGCAGTGTGATACCGATGATGACTGTGGTGACGGATCTGATGAAATTGGTTGTTTAAGTGAGTTATCTCCCTTTATTTTTGTATTTACATGTAAAATCATATAATTTTGAAAAATGAATGTCAGTATTATGTAGTAAGACTGAGCAATACTGTTTAACATGCCTTTATTTTCATAGCATGTAAGCAAGGTTTACAGGAAGTTGGAATTATCACAAAACAATTGTATATATGAAGTTAATATTATCTCAGAAGAATTGATGCTAAACAAACCAAAATTGATAAATTAATGGTAAATTAAAAATCAAACTTTTTTGTCTCAAACATAGGATTGATGAGGCCATTAGAAAATAATTTATTGGTTCTCAGGCCCTCCCTCATCTATTTTGAGGCTTGAAAAAAGCCTCTCATTTTTTGCCATTTCAATAAGATAAAAATACAAAATTACCTTCCTCACTACTTTTTTGGTGGTTTTTACAATGTAAAAAGCTGCCTCATCTATTTTTTGACAAATAAAAAGATAAAAAAAATTACCTCCCTCCCTCATCAGTTTCAATAAAAAAATGCCTTAGAACAAATTAATTAACTTTATGTGGCCTGACCTAGATTGGTGTTCAAGCTATTGAGGGGGAATTATGTTAAAACTTCAACAAAGGGACAACAAAAAGTGTTTGAAACATCCATCATGTTTGTGCTGTTGTTACTCAAGCAATTGACGTTCAACTGTATTTATATTTACAGATAAAACTTGTCCTGACATGTTTACATGTGATGATGGAACTTGTTTACCAAAATCCTGGGAATGTGACAGCCATGCTGACTGTCCTGACCATTCTGATGAGAAACCTCATTGTTGTAAGTATGGTACATAAATTATCTGTCCTAATAGGAGTTATATCCCCTGTCCAAACATGTTTTCATGTGATGATGGTTCTTGTTTAGAAAAATCCAGGAAATGTGACAGCCATGCTGACTGTTCTGATCATTCTGATGAGAAGCCTCTTTGTACGGTTCATAAATTATCTCCCCTTAATAGTACTTATCTCCCCTGTCCTTTGTAACCATATAATGGCCAGATATCACTTAAATGAAGAGCTGTCCTGTTAACTGTCCCGATAATAGAAATGCCATGAGGGTACCCAGAGAATGTGACAAGAAATCTCCAGCATGCTATACAGGTTGCCTTTTATGTACCCTCACAAGACTGACATTTTTCACTCACTTGCTAGATAATACCCTTTTAAACATGTCTGCCTAAGGGAAACATTGAATAAAGAAGTTATCCCTGGTCTGCTAGGTGCAACCCACCTTAACTGGGTGTCTGCAGATTGTGTACCCTGATGGAACCTTTTGATAATGTACATGTAGTTTGACTCTATTATCTTCAGCTCGCTAAACAGGGATGTGAATTGATGTGTTCACTGAGGGAACTTAAGCAACATCATGAAATAATATTGCCAGTGAGACTTGAAGTGTACTTTGTGTAAAAATATTTTTTTAAATACTTTATCTCATATTTTAAATAGCTAACTTTTCGGAATTCTAATCCTGTATCTTACACAAATGATAAGATTAGATATGAATTAAAGAAATCAGCTGTATAAAATGACTTTTTTTTCAGTTTCTAAAACTAGAACATGTAAATCTGATGAATTCCGGTGTGACAATGGTAGATGTATATCTAAACAATGGATGTGTGATGGAGATAGTGACTGTCCACATGGAGAGGACGAGAAAAAAAATTGTTGTAAGTACAGAAAATATTAATATTACCTCCGTGATCAGAAAAAAAATTGTTATAAGTACAGAAAATTGAAATTCTTCATTGTTAGTTGTTTGAAATGTTTTTATACTGTGAAAGTACTGTTAGTCGTGGGGTTCCAATTTTTGTGGATTTCTTGGTTCGCTTAAACCACAAAATTACATTCCCAGTGAAATGCATTTTTTCATAGAGCTGTAGTGTATAGAATTGGAATCCAAGAATTTAAGTACCCACAAAATATGATATTTATAAAAGCCACGAATTAAAGTACTTCCACAGAATTTGAGTTATTGCATTGAAACTATATGACTTTGAAAAGATAACAAATTTTACATCATGAATATCTAGAAATCAAAATTTTAATTATTAAATCACTTTCCTGAGTGAAAATCCAGAATCTACTTTAAAGAGTGACAATATGATATGATGATTAATACATCACTGCTTGGAGAGAAAATTCAGAATCAACTTTTAATTTTAAGTATAACATCACTTTTTTGAGTGAAATTCTGAATCCATTTTAATGAATGATGCATTAGAAACCACAATTATTACATCACTCACTGGAGTGAAAATTCAGAATCAACTTGAATTTTAATTATTACATCACTTTCTTGAGTAAAATTGTGAATCCATATATTAGAAACCACAATTATTACATCACTCACTGGAGTGAACATTTAGAATCAACTTGAATTTTAATTATTACATCACTTTCTTGAGAAATTGTGAATCAATTTTAACAAGTGATACATCAAAAAGCACAATTATTACATCACTCTCTGGCGTGAAAATTCAGAATCAGCATATATTTAAAATCACAGTTTTTTCATGACAATTTACATAGTAATGGACTTTACGTGGCTTACAAAATTTATGTTCTTGCAGCTGCGGTTGCTTGTGAACCAAGAGAATTCCAGTGTGCAAATAAGAACTGTATACGGGACATATTTTACTGTGACAATGATAACGACTGTGGAGACAACAGTGATGAACCAGAGACTTGTTGTAAGTATGAACTTGTAATCGGGGATCTTTTTCTTTCATGAACTTGTATGCAAGGATCTTTTTCTTCCTCTGTTAATGGAAATATCAAAAATATTGTACCAGAGTCTTAAAATTTAAACTTGCGCTATGAATAGTAGAAATTATGAACCATAGCCTTATCAATATAAACTTGCTCTGTGAATTCGGATTCCTCAGTGGCGGATGCAAAGGGGGGGGGGAATCAAGATATTTTTCACTCGTGTAAGAAATTTTTCTTCTTTTCCCTCTTGTTTCACTACCTTGAACTGGGGAAAAGACGAAATTTCTCACATTCATTAAAGATATCCCATCTTTATTGTGATCTCATGTGAGAACCTATTGATCTTTGCATTTACATTTTCATATTTGTTTTACCTTTCAGTGTATAGGAGAAAATGTAATGGAACAGACATGTTTGATTGTGGGGATAATACTTGTATAGACAAGAAGTTACGATGTAATGGCTATGTCAACTGTGCCACGAAAGCAGATGAAAAAGACTGCCCTACAGCAAAACCTATCATTTGTCAAGAACCAGACTTCTTGTGTGGAAACGGCAATTGTATTAGTGATGATTTGGTGTGCAACAATAACAATGATTGTGGTGATTCTTCTGATGAGTCTGAACAGTGCTGTGAGTATAGCTGATTTTATGTCTATTGAACACCAAATTTTCCGATTAAAGAACACCAAATTTCCCGATTAATGAACACCGAACTCCGATTTGTGAACACAATTTCCTGATTTACACACAAAAAAATTTACCAATTTCATTTATGACCACAAAATTTCATGAGTAATGGGCACAAAATGTCGTGAATTAAGTGCATAAATTTTCTGAATTATGAATACAAGATTTCCTGAATTTTAAACACAACATTTCCTGACTATGAATACAAAATTTCCTGATTATGAGCACAATATTTCACAGTTTTCATACATGAAATTTCATCAATTATGAATGCAAAATTTTCTGCATCATGTACACAAAAATTCCATATTTATGAAAACAAAATTACCATATCTACAGTTATCACAAAATTTCCAAATTTATGAGCACAAAGTTTGCCTATTGAACTCAATTTTTTTCTTATTTAATGAGCATGAAATTTCAAGATCCATTAAGGCAAAATTTTCAGATTTATGAATGGGAAAAATTTATGAACTCAAAATTTCCTGATTTATGAAGAAAACAAATCCAAAATTATTTTAAAAAATCACTAATATATGAACACAGAATTAGCTCGTCTTTTTACACAAATTTCTTTTCATATTTTCCAGTTTATATACAAAAAAACTCTTGATTTATGAGCACAATTACCTTGTTTATGAATGTAAAAATTTTAATTTTTACACAAAAACTTTCTCAATTTATATACACAGAATTTTGTAATTTATGAGGACAAACTTCCCAATACACAGTATTTATAGAGGTAGATAGTGAATGGTTGGCAAAACTTGTACTTACAAGATGTGATTCATTACAAGTACTCTATGTCATGATTTTAACAACAGAACTTAATTTTTTTACAGTAATAAATGAGTGTCAGTTCCCACACCCTGTATGCAGTCAGAATTGTACAGACAAGAAGATAGGATACAAGTGTTCCTGTCTCCCTGGTTACGAGTTACAGGATGAACATATTTGTAGAGGTTTGTCATATTTAACATGTTTTAATTATTTTTTCATTCCTTAAGAGCCAAAAAAAATATTATAAATTCAATTGATCTGAAATTTTTTTCTGTGAAATCTGTTCCAAATTTATACAGTGCATTTATTACCTGTTGTTTTTCTGAAATCTGAAAATGACAATTCTTGTTCTGGTCCGAAAAATGCATTGATATTGTCTACAAAATCTGTCAGGGCAAAATTGAGTTTAGTAAACAGTGACATTTTTTTATATGGCTTGTCAGAATTATGTTTGTGATTAAAAGTAAATTTAGATTAATTTGTCAACCGAGTGCATTTCATTTGGGCACATTTTAAAAAGTAGGGGTATTTCAATTGGGCGCAAGAAAAGTATTTCTAATGGACGCATATTTCACACAGGTAAATTGTACAGGTATCATATTTTTACATAAAATATATGCATCGGAGGACATTTTAGCCAAATGAAGTAATTTTGACGAAAGAATGAGGACGTTTTATCGACAAAAAGATGTATGTTTTAGCGAAACCTCTAAAAGGACATTTTTGCAAAATTTGGGAAAAAAAAGATGGACAATTTATCGACATAGAGTAAAATAAAACGCAAGTACAACATAAGAACAACACTTGTAAGACAGATATAACTTGGTATTTGTCCGGTAGTTGAAAAAAGAGATCTAACAAAATTTTCCTACTTGATTTCTTCATAAGAATACCTTTTAAACAAGCTTTTGTGAATTCTAGTCACTCTGTTTAGGTGTCTAACATAAAACTATTTCCAACCTCACTATGACACCTTTACTTTTAGATATATACAATTTTGATTTAATTTCTATACTTTATATTTTATTCTAAAGATCACCTATGTATTACATTAAATCTGGGAGTAATATATGTTATATTAGTCTCAGATTAAATTATTGTTGGCTTAATTGTCCATCAACATGATTTTAATTCGCCAAGATGTACACTTTTCTCTCGCTAAAATGTCCACCACAATTAAATTCAATTTCGCTAAAATGTCCTTTTTAGCCAATTGTATGTGATATTAACAGGTGTTGATATTTTAACTACGTTGACATTGCAGTGGTAAATAAATACATTGAATTATCCTGTTCCCACTTCATCCTCCCGTTGGTGAGCGGGGAAGGGGCTGTCTGGCTAAATGAAGAGGCACTGTTTATATCTGTATTGCTGCATTTTCCTATCATTTAAAATATTATTTAATTCAATAAGTTACCGTAATTTATCTTATTATCTGTCGGTCTATATTTTCGTCAGTTTTCCTTTATTTAGCAAGTCTGAATTTTGAAAAAATCCAATTTTCCGTCATTTTAAAAAAAAAATCATTGGCGTGTCCAAAAAAACGTGTTTTTTGCAAGGAAATGACTGTCAAAACAATGGGAAGTCGTGACGGAAATTCAGTTGCAGATCGCTATTGTTTCATCGGCTTGGAGTGAAAACATAAGGAAATTGAAATAAATGCAAAATACGAACTTTATTGTTGTTAATCAAACTTGTGGGCTTCAAAGAGGAAAGCTCAAACCTACCTTTCTGGTCATTGTTTTTCAATGTTGGTGTGCATCAAAGGATTTATCGGACAAGTGTGATTGTTATGAACACAAGCCAGTGTTTCAGGGTAGATTTTAATCCCCAATTCACTTCCATGAGCAATTATACACCTGTTAATTTCAATCAATTCCTTTAATTAGTTTTCTTTCCGATCAGTGTGTGTGTTTACAGTTAATTTGAGAGGAAATGTTTGGTTTCACCGGGATTAAAATTTGCTTGTATTTGATTGGACAGTAATCCGAAGTGAGGGGTGGTACGGGGGTATGGACTGTGTAAAATGTTAAAAAAACATAACTTGTCATAAAATCTGATTGATATCTGAAAAATGTATCAGTTTCATCATGAAGCGAACAATCACAGATTTTTTCAAGACTTCAAGACCAGCAGGAGCTACGACTGAGTCCGTTATGGATAAGTGTAGCAAGTTGCCAGTGCCAGAGAAGGGGGGTAGTGCTGAGTCCGTAATGGATAAGCCTACTTCGACATCTGCTTCCAAGAGACGTCAACTTGAGGATCCAGAGCCACCTCTTCTATCTGTTGACATACCAGATGACCCTGCAGCCAAGAAAAGAGGGTTTTACAAGAAACTTTCTTTAGCTGACAAGAAAAAGGTTGCCAACTTTGCCCGAGAAACATCTGCTACGAAGGCTGCTGCAACATACAACATACCGAGAACAACCATTAATGACTGGGTTGAAGCAGACTTAGAAAATGCTCAGCCTGGCAATAAGAATGGTGCAGGAAGACCACTGACATATCCAGTAGAGATAGACCAACAGATTTTGAAATGGGTCACTGACATGAGAGAGCGCCAGATGCCTGTCTCATATGAATGCCTTATGGTTAAAGCACACAGTTTAATTCACAAAGTCAATCCCAACTTTGAAGCAACCCGAGGTTGGGCAGTGAAATTTTGCCAACGACATGAACTTGTCCTTAGGACAAAAACCAACATGGCACAGAGGTTACCAGCCAACCTACAAGAGAAGATTGTCAACTTCTGACTTAAAAAAGAATAAACAGTACCACTTGTCCCATATTGGCAACATGGACGAAACTCCAATGTATTTTGACTTGGTGCCAAATAAGACATTGAATAAGATTGGCGAGGAGACTGTAGCAGTCCGCACAACAGGTGCTGAAAAAAGACATCTGACGGTAGTTTTATCCTGCACTGCCAATGGTGACATACATCCACCCATGATAATATTCAAGAGGAAGACAGAACCCAAACTCAAAGTACCAGCTGGTTTTATAGTTACTGCAAATGAGAAGGGGTGGATGAACAAACAACTCGTGCTTAGATTCATCAGAGAGATATGGATGAAGAACGTCGACAGACAGTCACTGTTAGTCATGGACTCCTTCAGAGGTCACCTGACAGACACAGTCAAGAAGGCACTTCGTCAGAGACAGGTTATGCCAGCAATCATTCCAGATGGATGTACATCCAAACTCCAGCCTCTTGATGTGTCCATCAACAAACCGTTTAAGCAGACCTTTAGAAGTTGTTGGGTGAACTGGGTGCGGGAACAGGCTGAAGACCAGAGTACACAAAAGATAAAGCCACCAACACCACAAGACCTCATCAACTGGGTTGAGATTGCCTACAAGGAGTTACAAGACCGTCCCAGACTGATACAGAAATCCTTCTTGATATGTGGTATCAGCAACAAAACTGATGGCAGTGGAGACCACATGATACAGAACTCAACAGAGAAAACTGACAGTGTTCCCGATGTTGACGTCGATGAGTTATTTGGCGAAGAAGAAGAAGATATGGAGTTTGATGGCTTCCCAGCAGATGACTAAACAGACCTACCCATCAAAGAATATTATTTAAAATCAACAGCCCTTTTCAGGGCTACCAAACTGTTTCAAAAAGAATCTAGTTGTTGTATTACAATCAATTCAAATTAGCTTTACCCATTTCTCTATCCCCAATATTCGATCTTTTCCTCTTCTTTTATTTAAAAAAATTCCTGTTGAATTTGTGAATTTGGTATATCATATATGGCCTTGATCTTTATGAAATCTTTTTCAAAATTAATTATACCGGTATTCTCTCTATCAACAAGCAGCATTGCATTTAAATCCTGTTGCACTTTAGTTTAAAATATGGTTCCCCCTAAAGGGCCCCTTTAAATAGATTTACACACTTCAAAGCGTGTATCTGATTTGCATATCATCAGCTGGATGTTTGTAAATAGTCTTCCATGAGATGCAATTTAATTGATGATTACCACCTTCAATTATCAAAGTTGTGAAATTAAACCTAAGGGATCACTGCATTTACGTAATTACCATTACACTGATTTGTGATAAGCTGACACTTTCAAAAATGCTTTACAGGTAAATCACACATGGCCAACCACAAACATGTCAATATTTTACCTTGACATTTCCCATTTGTGTACTGCCCCTGATGGAATTAATTCCACATTTAAATAATGATAAAACAACACAGTAATAGAGTAAATATTATTTTATTATAAAAGAAATTTTAATAAACAGTAATTTGCAACAACCTTTTCATTTTTACTGGCAAACTTCCTCTCTATAGGAGTTTCCGCCGTGAAGTCACAAGCTTGAAAAATTACCTTTGGTTGGCAAGAAATCGTAGTCACTGATTAGGGTAATAAAAATGTCATTTTCAAATAACTGGTGAGAATTTGTTATATAAGATAAATGGATAATTCTTTTTGATCTCAATTATGGAATGTTTACACTTTTACAGGATGTAAAAATTGTAAGCTTTTTATTTTTAATATATATATAGAATTAGTGTATTTTGTAAACCATTTAATTTTTAGAAACTTTCACATTTTTGAAATTCACAGGAAAAAAAATTTGTCTATTTTTATTAAAAAGTAAATCGGTAGAAAAATATGAATATCTCAATGTTTAATATGCAGTTTACAGATCCAAAATCGTGCATATAATAAAAAAGTTATCAAAGATTAAAAATTCCATCCCAATGCTATATAGTGATAGTTCTTCGGCTTTGCCAACCAAAAATGTTAATTTGCATATGTAAATTAGATTTTGTGACGTCACTAATTGGATTTGCGGAAACTCCTATCTTTCACCAGCACTCGATCATGAAAAACGTTACTTTCATCATTCATTTTTGCCAGAAACTTCCACAGATCCAATATTTCGTCAGTTTTTGCAAAATCTCCAAAAGTTGGTGTTTTTTACTGACGAAAAAATAGATTAATTACGGTATTGTTGTTATGTTATTATACTTTACATTGTACAGGTGAAATACAGGTAAAATACGCCCAAATGAAAGATTTTTATTTGCGCCCAAATGAAATGCGCCATGTCAACCAAATCTATTATAAATACATGTAATTGAAAATAAATTTATTTTTGTGCTATGGATAGAATTATGGTATGTAATCATATGTTTTGTATTAAGAAGGTTTGGGTGTCTAAAACTGTGCATCAGGTGAAATTTTAAATTTACCATTTAAATGTAAAAATTACTTTGAATAATTTATTAATAATAAATAAAATGAAATAAGAAGCATTTATGCTTCTAGTGTGCCAAAAATGTCACTTTTTGAAAAAAAATCTTATTTCATTAAGGGGAAATAATTATGTAGAAATAAGGAAAAAATCATATATTCATGGTCATTAGTGAAAATAAATGTCTTATGTCTTATAATGTTTTGCAAAAATATGAAAGGTGATCCCTATTTTTTATTTCATATTTTCTAAGAGATTTCTTAAACAAACTTTATACCGCATTCTTACAAAAATCTATTGTTTTATTCATATAAAAAATTCTAAAATAGTATTTTCCCACTATATAGGCCATATAAAAATGGTGAATATCTTGGTATTTTCATAAACTTCTGCTGGAAAAGGAGTTCAGTGACCTAATGATTTTTTACTGCAATTTTGAAGTTCATTTAATAAACTTTCAATCAAAGAAAAATAAGAAAATTCCATCTAACCATATTAGGCCATGTAAAAAAAATTATTGGTTCTTAGGCCCTCCCTCATCTAGTTGGAGGCTTGAAAAAAAACCTCACTGACCCTAATTTTTGCCATTTTAATAAAATAAAAATAAAAAAATCACCTCCCTCACTACATATTTGGTGGGTTTTTTTTTGTGAAGTGATCAGTGGTTGATTGAATACTTCTGCAGTGAATAGATAAACAATACATGTATTATTTATGCTGTAAGAGACATTGACAGATATTGCAGCTCTTGCATGGTTATTCTTTGATTTAAAATAAAGCTCAACAATTTCTAATTAATGAAAGTGATTGTGTTTGTCCTTAAACTGCATTTTCAACAAATTCCTGTATGCATTGCATTTAGATATTTAAATATTACTGTATAAATGCTTTAATTTGTTCTTAATTTTTTTTAGATATTGACGAATGTAAAACAAAGTATCCATGTTCACATTTCTGTGTAAATGAGATCGGGAAGTATCGTTGTTACTGTGCCGAGGGTTATGTTTTAGAACGAGATAACAGAACCTGTAAAGTCGTTGATAGTAAGTTGATATAGTAACAACCCTATTTTTTTCAGCATTCTTTCAGTGGTAGGTGTGGTTAAAAATTGAAACCCGCTATTAGAGTTTTGTTTTTGTTAAGATGGGAATTTGTTTACATAGGTTGAAAATATTGATATGTATGACCTTGTGGAAGGTTTTCAGAGTAGAAGTGGGTTTCAAAGGTTACACAAAATTGAATTTTAATGTCTGGTAAACGATTACATTCATTTATATGCATTATTGTATTTTAGTCAAAGATTTCGCGGCTCGTGCATATAATAAAGATATTATATTTTTTATAATCAGCGCATTATCATATTTCAATTGAAATGAAAAATTAAGATGGTGTATGATACAAGTTAATACAAAAAGAACTAAATTTTATTTAAACTTGACCAATTACATGTCTGGACCTGCGTCACCGACACTAATGTTCAACTGAGAAAGTGGTTTTTTAATCCAAACTATTTTTAACTTTGCCTCTGTTACATTTACACTACAGAGTTTTTAGACCTCTGAGTTTGGCATTCTTTCCCTGATGTATCAGTAACTTTTGAATACTGTAAAACAACTTATTTTTGCAGATACTTTATTACATGTTTTACCTTATTACCCGAAACATTCTCTAAATGCAAAGTTAAAATTGAGATACTATTACATTCATCCCTATTACTGTAATAAACAAACAAGAAGAAAAAAAACAAAACTAAGTGTTCAAAGTTCAACAAAGCATGAAATGAAAATAGTCCATATCACTTCAGCATTTTCAGCAAAAGTGATAACTATACCTGAGCTTCAAATAAATACATACTTCATATCTTTATGATGTGGCAAAGCAAAAATTCTAGAGTAGCTGCCCAGTGCGTTCAAACAGGTGCAACATTTCTGGACACAAACTGAGTTCCATGATGATATAATTTGATGAAATAAAGGATAAAGCTCAATAATGGATAAATTTGACATTTTTTAAATTAAAACTGGCCTAAAGGGGAGGTTCAAATCATCAATATATTCAAACAACAGTGCAAACTTTCAGAGGTATTTAATCAGATGTGAATGTTTCAGATAACACAAGCCAGGTTCTTTAATGTTAAAATATAATGAAAAAAATTACTAACTTCAGCAATGAATAAATTCAACATTTTTTTTTATACAAATCTGCCCTAAAGGGGAGGTGCACATCTTCAATGTGTCCAAAACAGCTGTGCAAAGTTTCAAAAGCATTTGGTAAAAGGTGATAGAGTTTCAGATTACACAAACTCATTACCATAATGTTCAAATTTGATGAAAAAATGACTAAGTTCAACAATGCATAAATTTGACATTTTTTATTTAAAACTCACCAAAAGGGAAGGTGCACATCTTCAATGTTTCCAGAACAATTGTGCAAAGTTTCAAAAGCATCAGGTATAAGGTGTCAGAGTTTCAGATTACATAAACTCAGTACCATGGTGTTCAAATTTGATGAAAAAATGACTAAGTTCAACAATGCATAAATTCAACATTTTATATTCAAAACTCACTAAAAGGAGAGGTGTCAGACTGCCATGCACCCACCTAGATGTAGCAATGTATAAAATTTTATGAAATTAGGTGTTCTTGTTACAGAGAAATAAGTGTGCAAAGTTTTAAAAGCATCTGGTATAAGCTGTCAGAGTTTCAGTTTACACAAATTCAGTACTTTAATGTTCATATTTGATGAAAAAATGACGAAAGTTCAATAATAGATAAATTCAACATTTTTTATTCAAAACTCACCAAAACAGAAGATGCACATCTTCAATGTGTCCAGAATAACTGTGCAAAGTTTCAGAAATATCTGGTTAAAGGTGCGAGTTTCAGATTACACAAACTTGGTATCCCCAAAGCGTGACGGACTGATGGACAGAGTCGAGCAGCTCCTAGAACTGCGTTCACCATTGATGACCACAGGTAAAAAGAATGATTCCTAAGCTGTAACATAATGGGAAATGTTTTTGAATCTACACCATGTTAATGTCATTTGACAAGTACATTAATAGCAGATAAGGCTTGCTCATCCAATTCACTCAATGAGACTGTTGATTTCTTAGTCTTTTTGCTGCCAGTGTTTTTTTTTTATGTTTTGTGTGTAATTGCATCTGTTACATTTACACTACAGAGTTTTTAGACCTTTGAGTTCGGCATTCTTTCCCTGATGTATCAGTAACTTCTGAATACTGTATAACAACTTATTTTTGCAGATACTTTATTACATGTTTTATCCCCCCTTGGGAAAATCACAGCAACTTATTTTACTTAAAGATTTTCTATTTCTGTTAATGCATTTATGTAAGGATAAGAAATGTTTGCGATGATTTATTATAACATTTGAGATCACAAAAATAGTTGATTTACAGTAACTCTTAGTGCCATTTTTTACAAATCCAAATTTTAAAATTTACCTTGCATTTCAGATCACCACCAGCCATTCCTAATTGTAGCCAACAGATATCAAATATTAAACATGTCCTTCAGCGGAGATCAGAGAATCATCATAAACAACACGGAGAATGCTGTTGCCGTGGACTACGACTATAGAAACAAGACTATCTATTGGACAGATATAACCAATACAAACAGCTGGATCAGAAGGCTTGATTTACGAAGTCCCAATAATAAGGTCAATATCTAGATCAATTTCAGTATACTACTTCAAACCACCTGTCTCAAAGTTAGCCATACCATGCAAGCAAAGCTTTATACATTGAAAACACTGAATAAATTAAAAGATTAGAATACTGATTCCAGTTTTGGCTATATATGTATTATAAGAAAACTACTTGCGTTAGAAACATTTTAATACCATTATTGATATTTTTAGATAAAATTATATTACAAGGAAACTGATTCTATCCCTAGTTATAGATGTTTTTTTTGTCTCGCCTGTCTCATCATATTTGGTCTATTGCTACATCTAGGTGGTTGCATGCCAGTCTGACACCTGTCATGTAGCCTTGACCTCATTTCATGGTTCATTGACTTTGATCATTTCTCTGTATTAGAACACTTACATGCATAATATTTTGTCTAAAGCTTCATCTAGGTAAGCATTTGCCAGTCTTTCACCTGTCATTTAGCCTCGACCTCAATTTCATGGTTGATTGACTTTGATCAATTCTCTGCAACTAGAACACTTACAGGTATCATATTTTGTCTAATGCTACATCTAGGTAGGCACATGCCAGCCTGACACCTGTTATGTAGCCTTGACCTCAATTTCATGATTCATTGACTATGATCATTTCTCTACCCTCTTGAAAAGTGGGGGGTATATAGTGATGGGGGTGTCCGTCCGTCTTTCCGTCCGTCCGTCTGTCCGTTACACCTGAGGGTACCCATCTCTTATCTGCTACTCCTCCTGAATCAGTGAAAAGATTTTCATGAAACTTTAACACAGTCTTTATGGCATAATGTAGATTTGCACCTCCTATTTCAGAATTTGTTTTGATCAATTTTTGGGGTTTCCTATAGCAAAACATGGACTTGGCCATTACATTACAAGTGGGTACCCATCTCTTATCCGCTACTCTTCCTGAACCACTGAATAGATTTTCATGAAACTTTAACATAATGGAGATGTGCACCTCCTATTTTAGAATATGATTTGATTGATTTTTGGGGTTTCCCATAGAAAAACATGGACTTCGTCATTATGTTACAAGTGGATACCCATCTCTTATCCTCTACTCCTCCTGAACCACGGAATAGATTTTAATGAAATTTTAACACAGTCTTTATGTCATAATGTAGATGTGCACCTTGATTTGATTGATTTTGGGGTTTCCCATAGCAAAACATGGACTTAGCCATTACGTTACAAGTGGGTACCCATCTCTCATCCGCTACTCCTCCTGAACCACTGAATAGATTTTCATGAAACTTTAACACAGGCTTTATGACATAATGTATTTGTTCACCTCCTATTTCAGAATTTGATTTGATCAATTTTTAGGGTTTCCCAAAGCAAAACATGGACTTAGCCATTACATTACAAGGGGTACCCATCTCTTATCCGCTACTCCTCCTGAACCACAGAATAGATTTTCATGAAACTTTAACACAGTCTTTATGACATAATGTATAGATGTGCACCTCCTATTTCAGAATTTAATTTGATTGATTTTTAATTTCTGGATTCAAATGGGGGGTGCGGGGGGTATTTATTAGTGAGCTTTGCTCACAGTTTTTATACACCCATCTAAAGACAGACGTATTATGGTATACCAATGTCCGATTGTCCTTCCATCTGTCTGTCTGTCCGTCCGTTTTATATGTCGCGCTCTAACTTGACAACCGTTTGGCCGATTCACTTCAAACTTTGTAGAGGTATTTGGTATAATAGCCTCACGGTCTGTATACTTTTTCGTAAAATTTCGATTTTTCTTGCAAGAGTTATGGGACTTTATTCGTCAATTTCAAGGCAATTTTTTACATGTCGCACTCTAACTTGACAACCCTATAGCTAATTTACTTCAAACTTTTTAGAGGTATTGGATATGATGGCCTCAAGATCTGTATACTTTTTCGTGAAATTTCGATTTTTCTTACAAGAGTTATGGGTCTTTATTCATCAATTTTAAGGCAATTTTTTACATGTCATGCTCTAACTCAACAACCCTTTTGCAAATTCACTTCAAACTTTGTAGAGGTATTGGATATGATGGCTTCACAATCTGTATACTTTTTCGTGAAATTTGGATTTTTCTTGTAAGAGTTATGGGACTTTATTCGTCAATTTTAAGGCAATTTTTTACATGTCGCCCTCTAACTTGACAACCATTTGGCCAATTCACTTCAAACTTTGTAGAGGTATTAGGTATGAGCATCATGATCTGTGTAATTTTTTGCGAAATTTTGATTTTTCTTGAAAGAGTTATAGGACTTTATTTGTCAAATTTAAGGCAATTTTTTACATGTCGCACTCTTATGTATAAGTACTTTGATCAGCTCACTTCAAACTTTGCAGATTGATTTTTTAAAGAGATATCAAGCTCAGTTAAGCAGTTATAGGTGCTTCTAAATTGAGAACCCCTTACCTAAATCACTTAAAGTTTTGAAGCGGTGACGACGGGTGTATAATGCAACTTGGCGCAACTATTTATTCTAGTTTGATCTATTGTTACAACTAGGTGTGCACATTCCAATCTGGAATTTGTCATGTAGCCATAGCTAATTATTTTGTTAAAGATATGCATATACAGGCGAGATATCACTGTGTGTACACTTGTTTTGAAAGAAAATTAATAGAATTTTACATTATAAGTATGAACATAAATACAATGTATTCTAAATAAAATACATGCATATTTTTATTTACAGCAAGAAACATTGCATGATGCGACAGTGAAAAATCCTGGCGGATTAGCTGTAGACTGGGTCGGGAGGAATCTCTTCTGGTGTGATAAAACTGCTGATACCATAGAAGTATCACGTCTTGATGGAAGATACAGAAAAGTTCTAATACAGGATGGATTACAAGAACCTAGAGGATTAGAAGTTCATCCTTTACGTGGATACCTGTTCTACACAGATTGGGGGGACCAGGCACACATATCTAGGGCTCACATGGACGGCACAAACATTGAAAAAATAATAACAAAAAATTTAGCTTGGCCAAATGGATTGACAATTGATTATGTTACGGAAAAGATATTTTGGTCTGACGCTAGTCTAGATTACATCAGTATGGCAGACTTAGACGGACAAAACCCAATTGTCATCATAAATGACAAATTACATCATACATTTGCTTTAACTACCTTTATGGATTACATCTTTTGGACAGATTGGGAAACAAAAAGTATTAACAAGGCCCATAAGTTTTCTGGAGAGGGTCGTACAACTATAATTAAAACTGCATACAGACCTATGGATATACATGTGTACCATAAAATGAGACAAACAGAAGGTAATGCTTATTGATGTTCCTAGCAGCTTTTTATTTATGAGCATTTTTTAAATGCAATATTTCGAGACACTTTCATAAGTCAAGAAAGACACTATGTTTCTTATATAAAAATAAGTTTCCAAAAAATATATAAAAAATTAAAAATAAATAAGAAAATAATTTTGCATATTGCACAACAAAGGGTACCAAACAGCCTTCAGTAATGAAACACATGATTTTTTTCAATATTTTAAAGTTCTTAAAATTTTCCACAATATAGTAAAATTCTTTCCAATATGAAAAAGAAAGGAAATGGGGTAAATGTCAAGGAACAACATCCCATATCCAGGTTAAAACGACCCAAAACAAAGCATCTAGGAGTCACCGTACAGTCTTCAACACAGTGAGGAACCTCACACCATATAGCAAGCCCTAAATGGCCCCAAAAAGGTAAAAAAGTGAATAAATCAATGGAAACAAACCACATCCAATAACCCAAATATCAAGAAACTAAAATTTTATAAGAAGACAAGGACAAGCCAATGACCAACATATTCCTGACTTGGGACAGGCACAAAAATTGCGGTGGGGTTAAACTCCTTTTCTTGGATCCAAGCCCTCCCCCTATGTGTGGTGAATGGCTAAAAAATAAATACACAAAAAGACTCACGGTAAAAATCAAACTAGAAAAAAGTCCAACTTATCAAGACAAGTACCCTTACAATGAAGTACATAAAACATGAAGACAATACACACAGGTACTGTCCGGACAAATGCTCGCAGTTACTGACAGCTAGCTAAGGACATAATTTCCGTTGACTATGATATCAAGCCTTCTTACATATGAAACTTCAATTGAAATCCTTCTTAATATATTTGGTATAACAACATCATCAGTTATGAAAGAAGAACATGATATTGTGCAATGCCAAATACTGCCAATATGAAAAATTGTTTAAATTTAGTTATGATGTAAAGCATTTAGGAGATGATCAATAGTTTTGCCAACAAAAACCAGAAGTAAAGATTTAACAACAATGCTGTATTTATATCCTTTATGAATTAGTTTGCATATCGAACAAGTTATGAAATGTAGACCCTGTAAGAAGGGGCTAACAGAACATCGTCGGAGATGGGGAAAATTAACTATAGGTAAGGAGAAATCATCCCTTTTATCATAAACCTAAGTGTTTAACTTTCCTTGATTTATTGATATATCAAGATCAAGAAAAGGAGTATAATCACTGCTGCTATTGGATTTATTTAAAGTAAGTTCTGCGGGATAAATTTCATCTGTAAATTTAGAAAAATCAGGATTATTTAAAGCCAAAATATCGTCCAAATATCTATATGTTTTGTTGAATTTATCCACTAAATGCTGTTTAGAAGGATCGTTTTGAATTTTTCCATGAATTGTGACTCGTAGCAATAATGAATAATTGATTATATTGTTATACCCTTGTCCTTTCGTTCATTCGTACCTAAAAACACATGAGGGTAGGAATGTATGTATCTTTATGACGTTAAATGACAAATAATTAGGCCAAATGACATTAACAGTAATTTTTATGCCTTCATAATAAAATTTCCAGATATTTCTATAGAAATATGTTTCTGGCCAATTATGATATGTTTTTTTCTCCAAGTAACAATAATGGTACAAAATTCCCGAAATTTTACGAATCACACTAATATATTTTTGACGATCAAAAGTAAAATTTTGAACCATTTGACGTAAACGATTGCTCAAAAGAGGCATTTAACGGTTAATGATAAAGGGCATTTTTATACCCTCACACATGTTTTACTTAGGGCTTTTCATCCCCTAGTATTATTAGCTCACCTGGCTAATGCCAGGGTGAGCTTTTGCCATCACTTTGCGTCCGTCGTCCGTCCGTCCGTCTGTCCGGCGTAAACTTTTCATTCAAAGATCTTCTCCTCTGAAACTACTGGGCCAATAGGCACCAAACTTGGCCACAATAGTCTTTGGGTGGTCCCTTACAAAAAAGGTGTTTTTCAGGTCCACATGATTTCCAAGATGGCCGCCAGCGGGAAACATAATTTTAACATTGGACCCTATGGGAAAACACTTTCAAAGATCTTCTTCTCTGAAACTAATGAGCCAATTGGAACCAAACTTGGCCACAATAGTCCTTGGGTGGTCCCTTACAAAATAGGTGTTTTTCAGGATCGCGCAATTTCCAAGATGGCTGCCAGCGGTGAACATAGTTTTAACATTGGACCCTATGGGAAAACACTTTCAAAGATCTTCTTCTCTGAAAGTACTGAGGCAATTGGAACCAAATTTGGCCACAATAGTCCTTCGGTGGTCCCTTACA
>MJUU01040344.1:85393-105898 GCA_002080025.1 Modiolus philippinarum
ATCTAGAGCAAAAAAGTGTTTTTGTACAAATTTTTACATTTTTTTTGCAAAAATACTTTCATAAACTATACTTATTTCACAATTTAATAATAATTGTATATAACTGTATATTGTATCATTTAGTTATGTTTGTTTGCCCATGTTGCAAACATCTTTCTCAGTTAATAGTGAAGTTGCATCTATGCTTCAGTGACTGTATAACTTTATAGCTGACCTGCATGGCTCTGCCATGGTGATCTTCTTGCCTTCAGTGGTCTGTCCATCGTAAACTTTTCATTCAAATATCATCTTCTCTGAAACCATTGGGCCAATTGGAACAAAACTTGGGCACAATGGTCCTTAGGTGGCCCTATTAAAAAAAAGTGTCTTGCAAGTCTGTATCATATCCAAGATGGCCACCAGCAGGGAACGCAATTTAACATTGGACCCTATGGGAAAGCATTCAAAGATCTTCTCTGAAACTACTGCGCCAATTAGAACCAAACTTGGTCACAATAGTCCTTCGGTGGTCCCCTTTGAAAATTTTGTCTGGCAAGTCTGCACGTCATCCAAGATGGCCGCCAGCAGGGAACTTTGTCCAAAATTGGACAATATTGCAAAAATCTTCTCCTCTGAAAATACTGGGCTAATTGGAACCAAACTTAGTCACAATGGTCCATAGGTGGCCCCTTTTAAAAAATGTGTTCATATATCCTAGATGGCCGCCAGGAGGGAACATGTTTTTAACATTGGACCCTATAGGGAAACATATTCAAAGATCTTTTCCTCTGAAAGTAAATGGCCAATCGGAATCATACTTAGTCACAATGGTCCTTACTTGGTCCCCGTCGTATAATGTGTCTGGATGTCTGCATAGCAGCCAAGATGGCAGTCAGCGGGGAACATTGTTTAACCTTGGACCCTATGGGAAATCATCTAAAGATCTCCTCTGAAAATACTATGCCAATTGGAACCGAAGTGAGGCACAATGATCCTTACATGGTCTTCTTCAAGAAAGGTGACAGTTGGTCTACGCCCCATCAAAAATAGCTGCCAGTGGGGAACATAGTTTAATTTTGGATCATACAAGATCAGCAAACTTCAAAATGCGACCCTTAAACATTAATAAACATCAGCAAACTTCAAAATGAGACCCTTAAACATTAATAAACAAATTTGAAAATGAGAACCTTAAAC
The DNA here is from genome assembly GCA_002080025.1 of Modiolus philippinarum. NCBI lineage: Eukaryota > Metazoa > Mollusca > Bivalvia > Mytilida > Modiolidae > Modiolus > Modiolus philippinarum. The sequence continues at coordinate 86,570 of MJUU01040344.1, forward strand.
GTTGTGATTATTTTGACTTATTGTGTCAGCCATGACCCAGGTGAGCGATACAGGCTCTTGAGAGCCTCTTGTTTGATGTTATATAATTTATATCTCATGACAAGATAGTATTTTTTTAATTTAATTCCTTTGAAGTTCAATTGTGCATTTCCTTCTCTTTGATCAATGATTATAACACCAGAGACATATAATTACAGAGATTGGAAACTCCCCCCATGTTAATCACAACAAACATGGTAAGGCCACATCAGAATTTCTTAAACTGCTTTTAATGTAGACGACATATTTCTAAACTGAAAAGTGACTAGTTTACCTTAATTATTTTATATTTGTGTTCAGAAAATTTGAATTAAAAATATTAAATTAATAAAAAAAATATTGGCAAATAAAGTGGAGACTTCATGTGGAAATCTCGCGACAAAGATCGTGAAGTGCCTTGTTTACTTTTGAAACTCCTCTTTTTATTTCCGTGATTACAACTTCCTAGTTATGAAAACGGGAACATATCTTCCATGTTGGTTGTATTTAGATAGTTTTATTATAGAGATAATAGCAATTTATGTTTGTGAAGTGGACGTTTTATTGAAGTCTCGATGGCAGTGTGCTTTCACCAGAATTCGTCAAGTTGCAAATCTCTTGAACTATATGTCTCTGATAGCACACATTAATAAACATTTACCTGCAAATCAGCTGACTGTGAAATAGGTGATTACACATACAAGAAAATCGATATGGCATGTGATTTACATTAAAAACAGTTCAGAAAGTTTTATGTTTTATGATATGTTTTATTATAGGATTAAACACTCATTTTTAGGAAATTATCTATGTATAAACTCCGGCAGCTCACTCACAAACTGAATAAAGTCCAATTTTGTATGTTATAAAATGCGTTATCCATGTTAACGATGTCTTTATTTGCTGCACTATATTTTTGCGGAGCGGATTAATGGGCAAACGGAAATATCGAAAAATATTTCCGTTTGCTATTCATGACGTTGACCAATGAAAATGAACGTTACAATTACATTTGGAATTATTAAGATATAAAAGCAGCAAATTAAGACAGAAGAAACACAAATTATAGTATACATAATATTTTATTTCAGCAGGTAATGGCAATGGTAAGTGATCTGTGTCACTGCAAAACATTCGGTATTGATCTATAACAAAAAATTAGTGTGTCGATTTTAACTAGGTGTAGAAATTTTTCCTTTTATTTTTGCAATAAACCTTTGGTTCTTATAACCAAAACTGACACATTTTTGCGAATTTTCTATTGCTAATAAGCAATTTTTGCCATTAACTGCTTTTTGATTAACAGGTGAATTTAATGTTATGTGAATGGGAAATGGATTGGTGTTTTGATTTATTTTGCAATTAACCAAATTTTGCAATTATTAGGTTCGGGATTTAGTGGAATCCACTGCATTCATATTGTATTTTGGGATCTGAAGAAGTTAATTATAGATTTTACCATCAAAAATTGGGGGACTGTTAAATGGAAGATTTTTCTTGAAAATCCTAAAATATAATATCTCCTTTCTAATGCAAACCTAAAAAAAAAACATTGAAGATAATTTTTGAATGCCAGAATTAAGTATGTGTTTGAGCCATGATGTTGCTATTGGTTTCAATGTAAATTTTATCTAGATTTTACCCCCTTCAACATCATCCAATCAGAGTAAGTATTACAAGCATATCTGCATAAGAATGAGCAGATTATTTACACTAAGTATCAAGGTCAAAAAGCAAGTTGATAAGCAACATCTGTTTTTAAGGCAGGTTCTCTGCCTTCTAGCTGTCAGGTAAAGCCATCTTGCAAAAAGTCTGTTTCAACCAGACTTTTACATTAATGAGACTACTTTGTATGAAAAGAATCGGAATGATCCAGACTATCGTTAAAAACGCGTACGGCTTACCAGTTATTCATACGAAGGCACAAAAAATAATCCATTCATGTGGCGATACAGTGTCCATTTCATGATCAACTACATCATTTTATGTGTTTATTGTATTTATTTAATATCTTTTAAGCGATACTTTGCTTTTTTAATCTCAGAGCACTTAAACTGACATTCGAAATTCACGATTCGGTTCATTCATAAAAATTTCCTGTGGTGCGCAGTTTTTATGAATGGATACATAGTAACTTCTAGTTTCGCTGTTGTAACCAGAGTTGTTAACCCTCCCGGTCTCACCGTGAGGCTACCGGTTTCGGCAGTTGGTCTCACGTCTACCGATATGCCTCTGAAAGCTCCCGATATTAAAATTTTCTCTCAAAAATATTTTTCTGTTACGCCAGAAGTAAATATTGGCTGTTCCAATCACACCCTGCGAGGTAAACAAAGGCTGTTCCATTCACATTCCTCCTAACAAGATTACGCGAGAACACGAATCAGCAGTGTATTAACAACAAAATGGCGTCGCCTCCTCGAAAAGGGTAGATACAATTCAAAATTCCAAAATAAATGGATAAAAGAGATGGACTTTTTGAGCAAGAGTGATAAATATATACACGCAGTGTTTCTGTTGTGTGGCATAACCTTTGCCTTAGTGCACGGAGGATGAAATGATCTTGTTCGCCATAGAGAAACAGAGGGACACAAACGTAGTGCTCGACTTCGGACTCAAAATGCTGAAATTCTGTTTACATTATTCACAGTAACTTCGGTGTTTTGTTATTTGTAGCTGAGCACAACTTACCATTCTCAGTAGCTTGCACTGATGAGACATAAGTTGTCGAAATGCCCATATGTAGATAGTAAATTTACAGTGACTTCGTTATTGAGTTATTTAATCATATGCAAAAATAATGAAACTTAAGAACTAGATGACTTGACAGAGGAAGTGACAAAATTGGAAATATCAACATTAATTAAGCCACCGAGTGTTACACTTGTACTCGGGCTTGTACTTTGGAATACTTACATGTACGTATACCAACAAAGAGGAGCAAGACAATGAAATGTAAATAAATAGAGTTTTAAATAAATTGCCAACAACCCATATAAAAACTGAAAAGACAACCTAAACCGGGAAGGAAAATTTCGGCTTTTGATTCTTGAAAAAATTAAATGTCAAGATTTCAGCAAAACAGTAATAATTACAGAACTTCTGGAATACCCAGGAACCTGCCTTAACAGCATTCCATGCTTTGATTAAATATTCCAACGATTTGTATGCAATTAGCAAACAGACTTTTAACATCTTAATATCAAACTAAATAAAAAATTGACATTATTATGTAGCTTAATGTTGCCCCCTTTTGTTATTACTGTGCTCTAAGGGAGTAGTTTTACTCAAATTGGTGGCTTGGCCCATCCATTATGTGATTTTTAGAGATTGTACAAAATCTGAATTTTAATGTCCCCACATTAAGGATCAGTGGGGGCATATTGTTTTTCTCCTGCCTATCTGTCTGTGCATCCAAAACTTGAACTTTTGCTATAATTTTTGAACTATGCAAAAAAGACTTTTCATCTAGTCAAGAAGAGCATAAATATGCTAAAAAAAATGGTCAAATTCAAGGTCAAAGGTCCAAAAGGAGTTATATTTGCATGTTGCTGGGGGCATATGTATTTCTCAAACACATCTTGTCTATTACAGATTATAAGAACTGTACAGTAGACCAGTTTCAATGTGGAAACAAGAAGTGTATACCTGGTTCGTGGAAATGTAACGGTGAAATCAACTGTGAAGATGGGAGTGATGAATTCCAATGTGGAAATGGTAAATATATTGATTCAGATTATCATTAATTATTATATAGATAGTGGTGAAAGATTGAGATTTCCCAGTGACAGAAAAGTGATAATTAACTGTGAAATTATTTTCCATAATTTCACTCGAGGAAGTGACGTCACAATAAATGTTGTCAACGTTGTTGTTAAGTAAACGTCACAGCAGAATAATCTTGAAAACTTAGTTCATGAAATGAATCATCAACGGAACCAATAAATACGCGTGATGATCTATATGATAAAAACTATAACTAATCCTTGATTCTGATTATCGAAAATATTCAACTCATGATCGAAAAATGCGGTAATTCACTCATGCGCTCCGTGCATTCGTGAATTACTGCGTTATTCGATCATTCGTTGAATATTTTGCGATAATCAGAATCTTGGATTAGTTATAGTATAATTCTAGCCCTCCAGACCCTATTATGAGTTCGATTATAAAGATTTTCACACAACATTGCACTGGCAACATAGCTATGTTATTTGGTTTTGCTATTACTACACATCATTTTGCTAACCTTTCATAAATTATTATGTTGTGGATTTATAACATTAGTTAGCAATGAATTCTGCTCAAACCAGTGCTAGAAGCCATTTTAACATGAGCAAAACTCATTTATGAAGACCTAATGGTGACCTCAAGATGAAGATTAGCACTAGGAGTGTCGTTCCATTTCTTTGTTTAATCATGTTTTGTAGAGACTTTGTTTCATTTACTCCATATCCTTTATGTTAATCCAACTTTTACAGGAACACATAAATGCAGTGATCAGGAATTTAATTGTACCAACATGTGTATACCTAAGGAATGGAGATGTGATGACGATATTGACTGTTCTGGTGGAGAGGACGAACGGGGTTGTAATTGTAAGTAATTAGTAAAATGGGGGTGGGAGTGGGTCATGTGTATACCCACGGAATGGAGCTGTGAGGACGATATTGACTGTTCTGGTGGAGAGGACTAACGGGGATGTAATTGTAAGTAATTAGTAAAATGGGGGGGGGGGGGGGGGGGAGTCATGTGTTTACCTAAGAAATGGAGATGTGACGATGATATCGACTGTTCTGATGGAGAAGGTAAACAAGGTTGAATTTAAATAATTAGTGAAATAGGGGACATGTGTATACCTAAGGAATGGAATGTGTTTATGATATAGACTGTTCTGGTGGAGAAGATTAATAGGATCTTGCATAAGATCAGATTAAAGATTGGGGTATCTTTCTCAAGTGTAAGAAATTTCATCTTTTCTCGAGTTGAGCATAGCGAAACGAGAGGAAAAGACATAGAATTTCTTACACTAGTGAAAGATATCCCAATCTTTAATTTTGATCTTATGCAAGTACCTATTTCTTTCGTAAAGAGCAAAAAGAAATGTCTGGAAACCTTTACTGTTTGAACAACATTGTCGCCATTTGAGTGTTCATTATATTGCAACGTCAGGTGTTTTGTGATGGTTAACCAGGGTTTACAATTGTTGTATCACTAAAATCAACATGTATGGTTGGTCATTTACCAGTGTGAGGTGAAGTTGCATGCATCGATCTCACATGGGTCATCTCCCACTGTAAACCACCATTTACGGAAGAAGAATGATGCTGTAGTTAGAAGTAGAAAAATGAAGGTCCTAAGGAGGGTTCCATTTCATTTAGTCAAGCTTCTTAATTTTTACAAATCATCTCAAATTATCAGTTAAATTGAAATAGACAGTCAAAGTGAAAATGATAGCTTCTTTTATAGATCATCACAAATGCTTAATTAGATGCCTTAGTTGCAAAAAAATGGTAATGGAAAAGCAAAGTTACATAAGACGTGAAATTTAAAAAATGAAAGTCTAGAGATATGGCGGCAAAATCATGAATCAGAAGAATATTTACATGAGACCACATCAAAAAAGGAAAAATAACAAACATAGCACTCTAAACTTAAGATCAAACAGTGTTACTCCCATTAAAAAAGACAGACTTGCATAAGATTTGATAGCTTATTTCCTAATCCTTTCACTTTGTATATAAAATTTATAATGTTGTAATATATATACTTGTCTTTATTTTGTGAATAAATATGTTTAAACCAAAACTGAGTGACAATAGGTATTGCTGAAAGGTAAACATGTCCTGCTCCATTTACAGCACCTGTCCCACAGTGAGCCAATCCAGCGCAAAGTCAAAATCTAACTGAAAATTTCAATTTTCATCTGTGACAGGTACGTCATATCTGTCCATGAAGTTCTGAGGATGACCTTACAGGGGGAGCTGGAGGGGGTCTGATCCCGGAATCCTGACTTTATTTTTTCTAAATCCCGAAATCCCAAACTACAAAGAAACTTAAAGACTGATGAAAACCTGATTCCTGGTGAATAAATTTCCCGAAATCCCGGGCTTAAATCATAAAAATCTCGAAATCCCGAGCTTAAAAGCATCTAATCCCGACATCCAGAAAAAGGGCAGGCTCCCCCTCACCTTAGAATCTTCAAATTATATTTTTACACAAAAGTCCTTTGATGATCCTGCTGTAAGATTCTAAAGAAATTTCAATCAGATATTGTCATAGGGAGGACCATATTATAGTCAAAAAGTCTATTGTATTATTGGAGGGTCTTGGTCAAGGCAAGTGACACTGGCCCCTGAGAGCCTCTTAGTAGCATTAACAATATTTTGTTGATTTCAGATAAATGTGATCACGGATATTTCAAGTGTAAAAATAACATGTGTATCCCCAATCTATGGCGATGTGATACAGAGAATGATTGCCATGACAACAGTGATGAGGATACAGAGCAATGCAGTAAGTTATTGTTTTTATCACATTTTTATCAGTGATGAAGAAAAATCAATTTTTGGTTATGGTCTTCCAAATATTTTCATTTGATCTGCACTGACGAGACACAAGTTGTCGAAATGGTTATATGCAGGAATTAAATGAACAGTAATTTTGGTATTTTTGCCCATCTATACTGAACAGACCAAAGTTGGCCATATGCAGAAATTAAATTAACAGTAACTTTGGTATTTTGCTGATCTGCACTGAAGAGACATAAGTTAAGTAAGTAAGTAGGTAATCTATATTTAAAGTCAGATAAGCTATATACAATACAACAATACAACATGAGCCCAAATGGTCTCTTTCACCAACTGATATATATTTAAAACATAACAAACGTAAAAACATAGCACATACACACAATTACAGATAAGTTGACCATATGCAGAAACTAAATTAACAATTACTTTGGTATTTTGTTATTTAAAGTTAGAAAAGTAACAGTGGTCCTTTAGTGATCAATAAAGGTATTGAAAATCTGTATTATGCTGTATATTTGTTATTTTGAGAAGCACATGCGAAACTCTAGGATTTTTTGCTAAAAAAACAGGTGGAATTTGACCCTTTGGCAGTCTCATATGTATGTAATCACAATGATAACTAAATGTATAGTATGATATGTAGAATTCATATAGACTTCTTGTCAATTTTTCACTATTTCCACATTTCTGTATAATTAATGGTGATTCAGAAAAAAAAAACACAGCAAATCTGTTTATTACTGAATTCTGAAACATTGTATTTAAAATGACAACATAGTGGATTTTTCCCTTACTGAGTCTTGAAGACGGGTCTTCTTCTCAGAATCATACTTGTGTATTAAAGCTTTTGGGTGAAGCTCTCAACATGTATTATCATAACCTGAATACTATGTAATTGAATTCAAAGATTTTGTATGAGTGAACATTGGCACCTTATTGTATTCCTTTCTTTTGATTTTTAATAAGATTATTCTGTTTACAGAGAATTATGTGTGTCCAGCTTTCCGATTCCGCTGTAAAAATAACAAGTGTATCTTCAGTGACAGGCAGTGCGATGGAATCGACCATTGTGGAGATAACTCTGATGAGGAAAATTGTAAGTTTGATTACCTCCCTTTCCAGAACAGATTTTTTACTATACTTATATATAGACCCTTCCATGATAAATGCATTCCTGTGATTTTGAGTGGAAAAAGAGTTCAGGCAAAAATGACATCATTGAACAATCAATCAAGATGTCACATATATTATGACATTGCATTTTACCCATTCAAAGGCATATGAGCTCATGTGCAAAATTCAGGGTCACAGTTATTGTGAAAGAGTCTATTGGGAAATTATGATTACAATGTATCTTTTATATGAAACACAATGTACAGTCTTAAGAAATTTTATTTAATGACCTTTCATTTGCTATTGAAGCATTTAATGACAAGGAAATGGAGTTTTATGGGCCACAATATTTTCGGGTAAAAGCCAAGAAATCTGAAAGTTTTTATGCATACTGTATTTGTACATTTTTTTTGCTGGTTTTTATTTTCGCGAATTTCCGTCTGCATACAAGTTCCAGGGTATTTAATTTCGCGGTATGGTCATTTGATTTACTCTTATTATTACTAATTACGCAAATTTATACATATTCGTGTGTATTTATTTTCGCAGAAAAGAGATGACAGCGAAATTCATGAAAATGAGTACACCACGAAAATAAGTACAATTACAGTACTTGTAAACCTCGCCATACTACATCATTAACTTCAACAAAATAATATTATCAAACGAAATATTGTTTCAGGTTATAACGACCATGTGTGTACTGGTGAAAGTTTCCGGTGTAAATCTACAAAAATGTGTCTGCCGATGTATAAAGTGTGTAATGGTATCAGTGATTGTACCGTAGATAAATCAGACGAGGATGTCTCAATATGTGGTGGTTAGTAATGTATTAATTCTTATGTCAGAGAGAGAGAGAACTTTAGGCCATGAAAAAATATTCTATTGGTTCTCAGGCCCTCCTTCATATAATTTGAGGCTTGAAAAAAAACCCATCATTGACCCTATTTTTTTACCATTTCAATAAAATAAAAATAATCACCTCCCTCACTACATTTTTGGTGATTTTTACAATGTAAAAAGCTGCCTCATCTATTTTTTGCAAAAAAAAAAAAATCACCTCCCTCCCTCATCATTTTCAATAAAAAAATTTCCCTGAGAACCAATTAATTAACTTTGTATGGCCGTATATAAATTATTGTGTAGTTGAGATCAAAGAAAAAAACTACCATAAGAAATGGGTGCTATGGCAATTTGTTTAACCAATAATTTCCAAGCTCTTATTGAAATACATGTGGCTTACTCTCTTTTGGAATCAACTTTGTATATATGCTTACAGAAGAAGCATAGACCTATTTGCTTTTAAAGTCAAGACCAGAGTGGCTGAAATAGAAAGGAATTTGGTGAAAATTCTGGGTTTCCATGAACTGACATGATTATCTCACTTTCAAAGATCAAAATTCAAAAGAGTAATTACATGTAAATATAGGCTGAAATTTGTTTAAGAAATGTTTTTCCAAATGCTTGAATTAGGATACAATTGCTTTTGTGGTCATGAGCTCTTTAGCTATATATAAACATGTACTCTAAAATTTAATGTGAAGTTATAATATGCATCATTTATCATTGGAGAAAAAGATTACACCACTTTGTCCCGACCATTACCCTATTTTTTTTCCACTTTCGATAGTTTAATTTCAAAATTTTAAAATGCTCGGCAAGCCTTGCAATTGAAAATTTTAAAGTTAACTATCTCTAGTGGATAAAATAGGGTAATGAACGGGATCTTTTAGTGTAATCTATATATCTAGATTTTTGCAAATAATATTTATTTTCAATTTTTTTCCACAGAAAATGGACCACAACCATGTAATACAACCTTACTTAAGAAAAGCCCATGTCAACAGAGATGTCTGGCTCTCCCCAATACTGGAGTGGGATTCAAATGCGGATGTAAAAATGGATACTCTCTCAAGGATGATGGATATAGTTGTGAAAGTAATTTGTTCTTAATATCTCGTCATTTCCTACAGCTATCAGGATGGTTCTGTTCCATTTTTTTAGCGGATTACTGCTATTGACTGTCCAGAATTTTCCATTACGAGACTTCCATTATAATTATAGCGATATTTGGCTTGTGGATGGCTATTTCATCTTAGTTTGTATGGTCATCAAACTTATTCTTAAGCTATCCAAATGCACAGAATACTTGAGCAAATTCCATATCCTATTAACAAGATGACCTGAAAATATCCAGGCAGTTCTCCCAATGCTTGTGGTTACCTATGGTCATATACCCTTCCTCAGCTGTTGAGATACTGCTGAAGATGGCAAAGTGTCTTATTAGTCTCGTCATGTGACTGACTAGTACAAATAGAAATGATTAAGGGCTCAGAATTTTCAAAATTGACCATGCTGTTACAGAGCCTCAACATGTATTTAGCAGGGACATCATGTGTCTTCAGGACTCGGATTTCAGTACTTAGAAATCATACTTCAATTTGACATTGCCCTGGGGCATGTTATCCTCTAGATATAGGTTCTATTTATCAAAAACATACAGCATAATAAAAAAAAAAAAACGAACACAAAATATAGTTATGGCATCTGTGGCATTTTTCACAAAAAAAATCATGAATGAAATTGGTATAAATTTGTTGGTAATCCTTCATTGTTCATATAAACTTACTACTAAAATTTGTCGTAAGAATTTCTTTGAAAATGGTCCCTGTTTCTGAATCATTGACAGCCTTTATATCCAATACTGATAGTTATTTTTTACTTTGATATTTCAGTTCCAAACTTGTGTGAAAAGTGGGGAACATGTTCTCAGTTGTGTCAGAGGAAGAAAGATTCACCACTTGGTACCGATGTTCACTGTATGTGTGAAGATGGATATCGTAGAATATGGAAAGAAGACGGCATCTCGACATGTTCAGCTACAGGTAAATATACTTTCAATGTTTAGTGGTTTAAACCCCTGACTGGAATGGTGAAAATGATTTTAGTTACAAATAAAAATCTATTACCATTTGAAGTGCAAGACAATCTCAAATACCCAAGGGTTAGATTTCTAGTCTCTCAAAGTTGGCTGAGTCCAAGATGATTGAAATCTTACCTGAGGGTGTACTAGATACAGCAATTTAAAAACACATAAAGGAAATACACTTATGATCACCAATTACCGGTAGAACATTTGTATTGACTTTAAAATTAAATTCAATATTTCCCTGTTAACTGCGTATCATCCATATATAAAATGAGATTAAACTTCTTATCATCCTTCCACATGTGTATATCAGCCTGCAGAGCCTTTCAGCAAAAGCAGTATCTGGTTGACCCTGATATATCAGAGGTTGACCTGGATATATCAGGGATTCTCCCAAAGTTTCAAAGGCAATAACTTTTTTTCAAGGTTTCAAATGAAATCAAATTTGTAACAATAAACATCTATTGCATTTGCTCTTTCGGATTAGGTATTCAGAACAGAATCATGATGACACAAATAGATAAACTAGATGTCAGAAAAATTGTAGAAACTAGGTCGTTGATATATCCTGCAGAGCTTTGACGTTTTCACATTATGACATCATAAAGGCTCCAAGCAACGATAGAATGTGGTAACAACCAAAGGTTGCGGCAAAATTCAAAATCCACATTATTAAGGGAATTTGGTCAAATTATTCACCCAGTTACAAAACCTTTGCCAATAAAATGACAAAAAAACTACAAAACATGTTTTAAGCCGAAAATTGGTGAAAAGGCAAGAATGGCATGTATGTCGAATTTTCCACACAGAATTGGGAGAATTTGAAAATTCAGCTCAATAATTACATATCTAATATGCAAAATAAAGGATGATACACAAGTTATCCGGGCTTTTGACAGCTGCTGTATTGTAAAATATCACCCCGCTCGCCAGAATATGAAGCTTGGGGCTCGTTCGCTACGCTCACTCGCCCCTTTGCTTCATATTCTGGCTCACAGGTTGATATTTTACGATATGTTGCTGTCAAGAGCCCGATAACATATACATAGCATTGATTTCAGAAAAAAAAAACATCAGTCGAGACCCTCCCAAGGTGGCCTTGCTGGCCATTTATCCACTTGAGCAGTATATTATGGTGAAAACCTATCTCATTTTTTGGGCTGTAATTAAAATGTGGGTGCCCTTTAGTTTTCATCATTTGAGGTCCTAATCCCATTATTGTTGCTTGCAGGAAGAGTACTATTTCATACTTGTGGATGCCAGGGATAGGGTTATTTATATACATGAATATATGTCCTGTATTTCAGGTGTTAAACCTATGATACTGGTTGCCAGGGAAAGTGTTATTTTACAGTCAGATTTAACAGGAAAATCTGAAGAAAAAACTATTGGAAAGGTAACAATTATAGTACACTTATTCTTGACAATTTTGAACTGTTGCCTATAATTTATGTTCAGTACCTCAATTTTTACATAAAATAAAGATAGGATTAAGATTAAGATTGTTTATTCCCATTAATGGTCCCACAAGGGGCATACAAATTTCATACAATGATTAAGATTCATTTCAGGTACACATACATACATACATAGGTGACAGCTTAACATTTTTTGATGATTGAAAATCTCTATTAAGGTCATAATTGTTTCATTAAGACCTAGTACTTAAAACTTTTACCTTGACCAAACAGCACCTGCAGGATACTATCTAAAACATCTATTATTATAACCCTGCCCTGGAGGAGAAAGGTTATCCTGTTATACCAGTGTCCTTCATTCAGTATTCTTGGGGAAAGTATTAAAAACAACATTTCTTAACATTTGAAAGCCTGGAAACAATCTCTTTTGGATAAATATGGTAATCAGCAGAATTTCATGTTAAATTCTATACATTTTGTATGTTTTATACAGGAAAGCAGTGAGAAAATCATAGGTATGGATGTAGACATGACATCAGACAGCCAGACATGGAAAGGATTTATTGTCAGCCATTCTAATCGCTCAATATATGGATTAGATATAACAGTAAACGATGATAAAAAGAAGAAAGGAATGAAAAAGAGGTCAACATCAGAACCTAAAGTAAGTTTTGATGAGGACATTTTGAGTATTTGGTTGCCATGGAGATATCAAATCATTGATTGTCTTAAAATCTGAAGTTATTGGTTGCCATAGAGATATGAAATTATTAATTGCCTCAAGATCTGAAGCCATTGGTTCCTATATCAATGTACCATCATGGGCACTCTGGAAATTGCCATATAGTTATGAAATTACTGATTGCCTTAAGAAATGTTTAATGCTCTGTATCCAGCCTTGTGTGTTTCAAGTATTGTAGATCATCATTTGTATCATCTCACAAAAGCAAAACTACTTTTATGACTGAAATTAACTCTTGGATTTACAAATTTGCCTTTGATGTAAACATATTTTACTAACTAAATCACATATAACATTTAAATTATACAATATACACTCAGTTCTCAAATGTATTTCCACAAGTGAAATTTACCTGTGCATTTCTTGTTAAAACGGTCTCTGTTTAAAAAATTCTATAGAATTCATTTCTGGACCGATTTTCATGAAATTTGCATTGATAAAAAGAGCTTGACATGTTGTTTCTTACAGAAATTTTGAAATAATTTTATGATCTGTAGTTTTCTAACTGTAACGATTTAAACATAAATAGAAAAAAATGATGTTGTAATTTACTATATATCTAAGTAAAATATAAGGTCAAATATTTTTATTCCAATTTAAACATACCTGTCAAGTCACCCGATTTCGCCGGATGTAACCCGATATTTTCGCTTGTCACCCGATGAGATGCAGTAACCCGATCGGGTTGTCAAATAACCCGAGAATAGAAGTCATCACCCGTATTCACCCGGATTTGATTTCCGGTAACGTTTTGTATATTAACATTCTTATTTTTTTTTCGGGTTGTGTTTTGTATTTCTCGTCGGCATGGAATATCGTCTCCTCGGGTTATAATGAAGCCCTAAGGGAGTTTATTGAGCCGTTTAAAGACTACTATACGCATTGAGTGTACTGAAAAACGTCTTGTAATCAATGGAGAAGATCGATTTCCGGACCAGCAAAGTTCAACATAAAAGTCAAGACGGGGTCATTAAAACAGAAACGCTTTTTCAACAAGTGTTCGTGAAAGAAAATTTGATTGGAGTGGCTGTAATAACGAGGAATTAAATAGAATTTTGAAATTGCAGAAAAGAACTGCTAGAGTAATACTGGACACAGACCCCTTTGCCCCTTCAAAACTTGGCCTGAATCATCACCAGGGTATGCTCTTTCAAGTTTGTGATTTTTATGTCTGTAGACCAAACAACATGGCTGCTGTTACTAAAAATAGAACATAGGGGTAAATTGCTGTTTTTTGCAAATTACTCGAAAACCAATACAGATATCAAAATTCTGACATGGATAAAAATGATCAGCATGATGAGATCTACCTGCCCTGCAATTTTGGAGAATATCCGTTTACCCGTCTTGGAGTTATTGCCCCTTTTACGTAAAATTTTCAGTTTTTCGTTACTTTTGGTCTTATATATTGAAATTGATAGAAGATAGAAGTAAAGTTTGTGTAACAAAAATGGTCAGCATAGTAAGATCTACATGTCCTGCAATTTTGAAGAAAATCTGACAACCCACATAGGAGTTATTGTCACTTTTTCTTTGAATTTTCACAATTTTTGAACGTTTTTACTTTATTTCAAAACTGTTTGAGATAAAGGTTAAATGTGAATTGCAAAAGTGTTGAGGTTTTCCAGAACTACAATTTCTACATATTTCCAGCAGATTCGCATCTCATCCAAGATGGCCACCAGCGGGGAAGACAGTTTAACATAAGACCCTATGGGAAATGCATTCAAAGATCTTCTCCTTTGAAACCACTGAGCCAATGGGGACCAAATTTTGTCACAATAGTCCTTGGGTGGTCCCCTTAAAAGTTTGTGATACTGTGAAAGTACTATTGTTCGTGGGGTTCCAATTTTCGTGGATTTCGTGTTTCGCTAAAACCACGAAATAAAGTTCTCAACGAATAACATTTGTCCCATAAAGTTTTAATGCACAGATTTTGAAACCACGAATTGAAGTGCCCTCGAAATAGTAATTTTTATGAAAACCACGAAACTTGATGTCCACGAATAAAAGGACATCAACAGTATTTGCGTTTGTACCTCATCCAAGATGGCTGCCAGCGTGGAGCACAGTTTAACATAGGGACCCTATGGGAAATGCATTCAAATGTCTTCTCCTCTGAAACTACCAAGCCAAACTGAACCAAACTTGGTCACAATAGTCCTTGGGTGGTCTCCTTTAAAGTTTGTGATTTTAACGTTTTTACCTCGTCCAAGATGGACGCCAGCATGGAACATAGTTTAACATAGGGACTCTATGGGAAATGCATTCAAATGTCTTCACCTCTGAACCTACAGAGCCAATTGGAACCAAACTTGGTTACAATAGTCTTTAGATGTTTTCCTTCAAAGTTTGTGATTTTTATGTTCATACCTCATTCAAGATGGCCGCCAGCAGGGAACATAGTTTAACATAGGGAACCTATGGGAAATGCATCCAAATGTCTTCTCCTCTGAACCTACTGAGCCAATTGGAACCAAACTTGGTTACAATTGTCTTTGGGTGATCCCTTCCAAAGTTTGTGATTTTTTATTTTGTACCTCATCCAAGAATGAAAATGTAACATCTGCTGAACTGATTTATAGTATGAATTGGTGGTCACTAGGTGACAATGAATAAAACCAGTGACCAGGTGAGTGATACAGGCTCATGTGAGCCTCTAGTTTACCATCCAATGCAGGTGATGACCAGATTTTTGGTCATAGGAGTGTGACAGCTATGATTTAAATTATCAAAAAAGGGACATTACAGATCATACAATACATTACAAAGACATTGTTGATATAGTCAAATGGAATAAATCTGTTCCCAAAACAAAATAATACTTCAACATATTGTTACTCAAAAGGTTAAGATCTAACAATCATATTCTTGCAATCTGGTTAAGTGAAAAAAATTTTTAAAACAAGGTGGACAGTGGGATTTAAAGGTGAAAATAATGAGCTTTAAATGCTCACATTACAAAAATTGTATCCGTCATGACTCAGACTACAGCAGTAAGATGAATTGTTTGCTACTTAGAATGAATCTTTGCGTTTGAATGAAAATATTCTGATTTTCTTAGATGAAGGGATTTGGTCTTTCAAAGTGGGAGGGTTTTCAGGTTTGTTTGAAAGCTAAAAATTCAGATAACCATATACATGCAGCTGGAAAGTTGTCATTGAATAACAGTAGATTTATCAATAATTGTGTGGAAAATTTACCAGCCTATCTCTACTTTTAGCTGTTAGTAAGTGGTCTTTTAGAACCAAAAGGAATAGCAGTAGACTGGATTGGTAAACACATCTACTGGACAGATGCAGGCACACATAAAGTAGAGATGTCAGAATATGATGGATCAAGGAGACGTTCAGTTATAACAACAACACTAGATCAACCATTCTCTATTGTTGTACATCCAGAAAAAGGGTAAGAAGAACCATATTTCACCCTTCAATGAGCAGGGGTATATGAGTATCATTCAATGATATTTTTTTGTGGTAGTTTGACAATGAAATCTTGAAATACAAAACTTGGACTAAGGCCATAATATAATAATTGCTAGATTCTCATCCCTTTTTTTAGCTCACCTGGCTATAGCCAGGGTGAGCTTTTGCCATCACTTTTCATCTGTCGTCCGTCCGTTGTCCGTCCAGCGTAAACTTCTCATTCAAAGATCTTCTTCTCTGAAACTACTGGGCCAATTGAAACCAAACTTGGACACAATAGTCCTTAGATGGTCCCCTGCAAAAAAGTTGTTTTTCAGATCCGCGCTATATCCAAGATGGCCGCCAGCCGGGATCATAGTTTTAACATTGGACCCTATGGGAAAAGACATTCAAAGATCTTCTCCTCTGAAACTACTGGGCCAATTGAAACCAAACTTGGCCACAATAGTCCTAAGATGGTCCCCTGCAAAAAAGTTGTTTTTCAGATCAATGCTATATCCAAGATGGCCGCCAGCGGGAATCATAGTTTTAACATTGGACCCTATGGGAAAAGACATTCAAAGATGCTTCTCCTCTGAAACTACTGGGCCATTAAAAGCCAAACTTGGCCACAATAGTCCTTAGATGGTCCCCTGCAAAAAAGTTGTTTTTCAGATCCGCGCTATATCCAAGATGGCCGCCAGCCGGGATCATAGTTTTAACATTGGACCCTATGGGAAAAGACATTCAAAGATCTTCTCCTCTGAAACTACTGGGCCAATTGAAACCAAACTTGGCCACAATAGTCCTTAGATGGACTCCTGCAAAAAAATAGTTTTTCAGATCCGTGCTGTATCCAAGATGGCCGCCAGCTGGGATCATAGTTTTAACATTGGAACCTATGGAAAAACACTTTCAAAGATCTCCTCCTCTGAAACTACTCAGCCAATTGAAACCAAATTTGGCCACAGTAGTCCTTAGATGGTCTCCTGCAAAAAAGTTGTTTTTCAGATCCGCACTATATCCAAGATGGCCGCCAGCGAGGATTATAGTTATAACATTGGACCCTATGGGAAAAGACATTCAAAGATCTTTTCCTCTGAAACTACTGGGCCAATCGGATCCAAACTTGGCCAAAAGAACTGCACCCTATCCAAAATAGCTGCTAGTCTGGAACATAGTTTAACTTATGATAATATAGCATCAATGTCTATTAACAAATTTGAAAATAATGCCCTTAAACATTGGGACTATTTTAACTGCATATGTCAGCCGTGGCCCAGGTGAGCCATACAGGCGTTGAGAGCCTCTTGTTTAAAGTTTGGAGCAGGTGGGCAAATTTTATTTTATATTTTTTATTAGATTTTGTGAAAAATGCTGGTCATTTAAAGAAATTTACCAAAATTGGCCAAAAATCAAAAGAAAATTTGAAAAAAAATTGTGGCAGGTGGGATGTTAATCTAGGATTTTTTTATTATGGCCTAACAAGAACTTGATTTTGTTGCACTTCATTATACCAGAAAAGTGGTTATTTTTGCAGGTTGCAAATTTTGTGATTTCTTTTGAAATTGTTTGATTTTATTTCAGCAGATTGAAATAATCATGATTTGTCATCATTTGCTGCATAAAGTTTCATTGAAATTATATTTTGTGGTAGGCAATTTTCACAAATATGTGATAACCCTGCATAAAGGGAAAATTAAGTACTTATGAAAATAACCACTTATTTGGTATTACCTCCTTTTGGACCAGGCAAATCTGGCATTATGCAAGTGTAGTGGCATAATAAGGGATTAATTTACATAGAATTATAGAACTTTATAGGAATTGACCTTTAAAAAGGATAGCAAAATAAGAGAGACTGTCATTAAAAAGGGAGGTATAGCATACATGTGAACCTCCCGACGGGAGGCCTAATCTCCCGCTTTTTTGCCCCTCTTCCGTCCCTCCCGTTTTCTTTTCAGATCTTCCGCTTTTTCAAAGTTTCAAAAACGTAAATTTGAAGTCGCCATTTTCGTTATTTTTGTTGAGAAAAACTCCAAATAACTCTTAAGAATCAATACAGGTGACACAGGTAAACATAATGAGAAGGCTAATTAGGATATTAGTGTTGATGATTACATAACAATTACTGCTACAGTGTTAATTGACAAGTTTATAGCCAGGGATGTATATTTCCACGGATCAATGAACAACTGAACTCAATCATTACCTTCAGTCACCTGTCAATCTAGCTTTACCTGTATGATTATTTACGATCAATTGTCTTTAAAAGTAGAGTTTTGCATTGCCAAAAACTCCCAATTTTTGTGTTTTTGTACTAAATAGTTACAGAGATCATTTTTATTATGATGATTTTTTTTAAATTATTGTGCAAAAATACGCCTGAGTTGTCTCCCCTTTATTTTTTGTCTTCAACTAAACTGATTTTTATTGGGGTAATATTGAGATTTATGCTATTTCTGGCAATTCTTTTAGACATCAAAATTTATTTTTCAAATAAAAATAAGCATTAATAAATGTTTTAAACACCATTTGCTTGAAATTTTACAAAATATTTTCTTTCATAAACACCATATTTACAAAAATCAAATTATTCATTGAAAAGAAAAGTATCCCATGTTGCATTCTGAATATGATATTACTTCAACCTCACTTCAAATAGAATGAAAAAAATGAAAAAAAAAACTTCAAATAGAATGACACAAAGTGTCAAATGCATTTAACACTTTCACAACAATTATTCAGATCTCCAAGGATATTATGGAATATTTTAGTCAAATGCATTTAACTAAAATATTCCATAATATCCTTGGAGATCTGAATAATTGTTGTGAAAGTGGAGCAGTTTCAGAAATGTATATTACTATCATTTAGCAAGATCGCCCACAAGGGCCTATGTAGGGGTGATCAAAGAAAATATAATGCTGCATAAATGACTTCAGTCATCAAAACTATCAGAGGAAAACATATGAAATGGTTAAAAATAAGTCGACGAAAAATCTCCAGTTTTCAGACCCAATTTCCAGCTGAAAATTTTCAAATCTCCAGTTTTCAGCTGAAAGTTTATCACATGTATGGTATAGGAAGGGGCTTAATAAATATGTTAATGAAAGTTCTGATGTATCAGTTTCTGTATATTCAGAACCTTTGTAAACAAACCATTCTAGTA
>MJUU01040347.1:4265-22365 GCA_002080025.1 Modiolus philippinarum
TTTAAATTCAGTGACTATTTACGTAGTGTCCAGACTATAACCATCAGGAATTAACATCAGATAATTCCCAAATGAATAATGTAGCAACAACAACAAATTCCTAAATTTAGTATACCTAGCAATATAAGGATCACACACACAGAAACAACATAAACGACGAGCACGAAACATACAGAAAATAATACAAATGTCACAAAAATTATGCACTAACAGTGTAAACTCCTTGTAAGTGAATGTCCAATGTGATGTCAAATTCGGCATGTGACAATCCAGAAATAATAATGGAAAGATGTTCATCCTTATTTGGGATAAAGACACATTGTAACGGCCCGTAAGACTGTTTGAGTGACAATAGTAAGAGCGATTGAAGCTTTTCAGATAGTAACTTTGCTCTGTTGACAAAATCGCCGTTCACATTACATAAATGACAGTAGATAGACGCCATTTGCTGGAGATGTGGATATATTACTTCTCAAAAACAGAAAGTGTTCACAATAAGAAAGTCAAAATTATAACGTTAGTCATTAAGTTTAGATTTTAAGTGTCCCGAGCTGTCAGTATAAAGGTAAAGGTCCACATATGATGTGTTGGTACATCAGTGGTCTCTTTAATTAAAAGTTCAAAGGTTTCTTTTTCTCCAGATCCTGAACTATCATTGTATCAAAGTCGAACCAAAAAGTATGTGTATTTCTTTTGTATAATTATGAAATTGCCTTTAAAAGAGAGCTTTCAGTGAATAAATAGACGTTGATCTAATAACACTGCACATTAAATCAGACTTTTTGAGGAGTATCCTTATACTCGAATAACCAAATGTTCATGGAATAGAGTCATTGATCTTGTTATGGCAATTTTAAAGCCTTGTTTACTCTTGCAGGAAGACTTGAAATGATACAAAGCATTGCTTACAGATGTAGAAGTCTGATAATCATTTACCCATTAGAAGAATGTACACCCGAGTTTACACGGAGCATTGGTGCTCAAGAATACTTTCAGCCAAATCTCATAACAGTTGTGAAAAAAATAACTACCAATCAAGAAAGCGTACCATCACTTGATGACGTAGCTCTAGTAAGACTGATGTATCCAGCAGAAAATTTGAACTGCAGTATTTATAGACAGGCAAACTTTTATTGTAAACAAGTTGCGTATGCCAAGAGGGACAAGACGGAAAGAAATACCAGAAACTGTTGAAAATGAAAGAAGACCCGAAGCCGTTAATCTTGTGAACAATGAACAACCACCAAACAATTCTCCATTTGATCATGAAAGATTTGACTACGAAGGGAATAACTTTCCCGTTTAAAGTAGACCTTGGTTAAGGGAGATAACTTTTTAAATCAGTAAGGCGTTTGAAACAGGCAGTTTTATCGAAACTTTTTTAGTATTGATGTGAAAAAGAATTGAAATCATCTATGTTAATTCTTTTTCACACCAATACTATTAGAAGCTTAGAATATATTTACGAAAATAATTAAAATTTATAATATATTTATGAAAATAATTAAAACTAACATACAAGTAAATTCTAATATTATTTTAATAAATATATTCTAAGCTTCTAATAGTATTGGTGTGAAAAAGAATTAAATCCTCAATGTTACGCATCTTCGCTAGCCAAAGGTTACGATTCGCTCCTCTCCTCTTCACCCTTGGCGGATTGAGCCACATTTTGTGAAACATCAGTTTCAAATTATCTCCCTTTGAAGTAAGAGTTTCAGAATGATTTATTGTAATAATTAAAGATTATTTATTGCATCTAATAATACAACAATTCACAATATATATAATTACAAGGAAATAACCCTTCAAAAGTAAAGAAAGATTACAAAATCGTGGAAATTTTGCAAAATAGAAACATCACGAAACACCATATTTTAAGTTTTATTGTTACGATGTATATTTAAAATCTGAATGTAAGTAATTAGACTGGCTGCAGCGAAGGTTAACTGCAACCAATCAAAAACGTGGATTTGAGACTACAGAAATCCAGCTTTATCTGCCAAGGGTGAAGAGGAGAGGAGCGGATCGTAACCCTTGGCTAGCGAAGATGCAATGTTACGTAGAAGCTCAGAATATTTATGAAACTATTAAAACAAACATACAAGTAAATTTTAAGAGTTACGTCCCTTAACCTAGGTCTACCTCCTTAAATATAACTTCTGTAGTTGTAAAGTTTTTGTAGGTCTAAAATTTTAGCAGAGCAAGAAAAAATTGTCCCTTTTATGTTTGGAAAGGATAATAAATAAACCGATAAAGTTGCAAATAGATGTATTTTTTGTCGTTTACAAATGCAACTCCTATTATTTGTTTATATTTGTTTTCAATCAGTGCCTAGAGAGAGTACTTTTCTCGGCTTTGTTGACAATCCCAAATCCGTGACAATTCAAAGTTAAAAAAACAAGACCAAGTTAAATGGCATTAGGAAAGATGAGTAAGATAAACGATTTAGAACAACAATGAATACGCAGTTCCATTGCTTTGTCTTACCATGTATTTGTAGTTTGTAGAGACTTTATCTCATGTGAATATACTCCATAACCCTTCATTGCTTATAAGAGTTCTACTTGAACTGGTGTAAGGAAGTGCTTTAAACTTGAAGAATGAGGATTGCTCTTTTCAAATTTAGTGTTTATTTAGTTTTATTGCTCTGTTGGGTTGCACCTGTACTACTTTCCTCTACAACAAATGATCGTATATTTCATCCTTGGTAACTTTAGGGCGGAAGATCGAGGAATTCATCCTCCGTCATTCAAACCAAACACTTTAGAATTGCCGTATGAACTACTCAGTACTACGACAGATTGTTTTGGTCTATGCACTAGCACTATTATTTGCAAGCTTAGTATGCATTTCTAGTTGTTCAGTTCAAGATTCATAACATTGCACATCATATGTGTAACTTTTTTTCGCAATGATCAGGCTGAGATATTTCTATCTGGATACAAAGCATCCATACCAATATCTATTAAATGGTGAAAATGTGCTTTTAGTACAGTATGTCGTTTGCATTATCTGCACGTTCTTTATTTGTCATTTTTGTGTCTCCTGCCTTTAGCAGAGCCGACACATAGCGATTGCAATCCGTTGTTTTGCATCGTCGTCATCTGCGTCGTCTGGCAGATTTTGAATCAACAACTCTTTCAAAAGTGTAAGTCCAATTCCAACCAAAATTTCAGGATATGTTGTTCACCTAGACTACTGTACTATACTAAAAATTTGGATTTTTACAGAATTTTGAGGTTCAACGAGCAAAAATAGCTCATTTGTTAATCCCGTTTGCTAATCTGCAACCCAATCACAATTGTAAGTCGTATTCCAATCAAACTTGCTGGATATGTTGTTCACCTGGTCTTAATGTGCATCTGATAGATATAATTTGTTTTTTGCAGAATTTAGAGGTTCACGGAGCCAAAAAAGCTGATCTGTAAATTCCATTTGCAAATCCGCAACGCCTTCAAAACTATAAGTCAAATTACAATCAAACTTGCAGAATATGTTTTCATCTGACCCAGATGTTCACTTGATACTAACAATTTTGATTTTGACAGATTTTAGAGGTTCACAAAGCTTAAATAGTTCATTCGTTAATTTGATTCAACGATCTTGAACTCCTTCAAAACTATAAGTCATGTTCCAACAATAGTTGCAGGATATGTTGTTCACCTCATTTAGTTTTGCACCTGATACTTAAGATTTTGATTTTACCAATTTTAGAGGTTTACCGAGCCAGAATAGATCAATATAGTTTGTTTATCTGCAACTCCTTCAGAACTTTAAATCAGATTCCAAATAACATTTCAGAGTATATTGTTTACCAGATTTTGTTGTTCATCTTATAATTGAAATTTTTATTTTACTGATTAAGAAGTTTCCTAATTTTTTTCTGAACTCTTTCATTATTCTAGATTACAAATAAATATTTTGGAAACAAATATATTATCTTTTCACATCATCATGATATGCCCTAATTATGCATGATTTAATGAAAAGGGTTCACTGAGCCAAAATGACTTTTCTGTAGTGCAGGCGACACATGTGTTCCAAGGAACGCACATTAATTTTTATATTAAGATCCGTTTCAAATTAAAGAGACATTAGATTAATGGCCTGTTATCTTATTGCAATAAACGTTTTATATATATAACTGCCAAAAATGCTCCAACCATTTTACTTCATTTTGAAGATCTGTCGTCTAATTATAAATTTTGCATAACAAGAAAGTATCAACAAATCAAAGTCAAATAAATATACGGGATGCACTTCACAAGTTACTTATAGTTGTGCAGAATATTATTTCGACAAATTATGTTTTTCCAAACATTCGGAGGAACAAAAATCGAAACATGTGACTCAACTGATAGAGAACAAATAACTAAATACCGAAGTCACTGTGAATTTACTTTCTGCATATGCGCATTTCGACAAATTATGTCTCATCAGTGCAGATAAAATCTAAACGTTTGGAAGACCATAAACTCAAAAATGTTTAAAAACTGATACAAAAAGAATAAGCACCGCGCAAAGGATGACTGTGATTATAAGAGCGCTTTGCCAGTTTTTTATGTTTGTTAAAAATCTTGCACAATGGGCTAAACATTGTTCAACGATACGGGACTTTCGAGAAAGGAACTATCGTGTTATTGAACGCGGAAACGATCGCCTAAAATTATGGAATCGAAGCGTAAACTAATCATTTTTCGTATATGACAATTCTTCAACCAAATTTTAATTGACAAAAAAGATTCCATAAGATTAAATCACCCTTAGCTCGATAATATTAATGAATTTGTGATTCCCTTTCCATGTATTAATGCATGGATTATTTTCGCATAGTAAAAGAACTTTTTCCTGTTCTAACACGACTCAAAAGTCCGGTATTACCAATGAATTCGGCTCAAACCGGTACTTGGGACCGTCTTAAACTTACTATGAAGTATCAGCTAAGCTGATGGTGACTTCAAAATGAAAAAAGACAACAAAAGAGTTGTTCCATTGCCTGGTTTTGCCAAGTATTTGAAGACTTTGCATCATGTACATGTACTCCATATCCTTTCATTGTTAAAACACAGTGTCTTGGCTGGTATAACCATTAGGATCTATGTGGTTCTTCAGAGGTATTTACTTAGTGCATATGAAACAACAAAATAAAGTAGTTTAAGGATGGTCACTCTTCAAGTTTATTATATCAAGGATTTATTATTTTCATTTATTAGAATATGGATCATACATCATTTTAAGACAAAAATATTGATAGGTCAGTGTGGCCGTTTTTGAGATTTAAGCTCCTGAAATTTTGGCGGGAAACCGAAATTCTCTAGCCTTCGGTAAAATATACACCAATCCACAATTTGCAAAAAAAAGAAAGCTGAAATCTTTGTTCACATCAAAATCTTAAGCAGATACAATTTTTTTGCTATTGACAAGCCAAAAAATCAATCAAACCAAATTCTGAAATAGAAGGTCCAAATTTACATTATGTCAAAAGACTGTGTTCAAGTCTCATGAAAATCTGTTTAGTGGTTCAGGAGGAGTAGCGGATAAGAGAAACGTACACTAAGGTGTAAAGAACTGACGGAAGGACGGAATTACAATCCGATCACTATATACCCCAAATGCATAATAAATGGTCGTTACAAACATAGCAAAACTACAAACAGCATATTGATTTAAAGGAAAGTGATAACCGAACCGTCAATCAATAACGAATAATCCAAGGGCAACGGCAACATTGGAAAAACAAGAAACAGAGTCATAACATGTGCGCGGCATAGAAAAGAAAAATGAAGACACACACACACATACACAGGTGAACAACACGGGCCCAATAAAAAACCATGGGTGAGATCAGTTGCTCCGGTAGCGTAAGCATCTCCTACTTCTTATAAGACACCAGCCGTGTTGAACATGTCAAATCCGGTATTTAGGTTAAATTCGGTAGAGAAAACAAAAATTCAGATTTTAAAGGAAAATTTCTGTTGTCATCTTGGAAACAGATATCCTATAGCAGTCAACAAAATGGTGATTCGACCGTAAAACTTCTGGAGGGATGACTTCACGTTTTGGGTAACATATCCATGTTTAAGTAGCCTATTTGTGAACAACCGGGGCCTATCAAGGAAGCACTGTATGAGGCCCATTGGAAATGACAGGAACATATTACAAGTTGTCTCAAATATACAGTAGTAGAATTAAAATTTAACCCATTATGAAAATGACAAACATTCTAGTTTTGGGTTCAACTTTGCATTATTCATAGGCAACCATTTATGAAGTTAGCAAAAATTTAAGTATAGAGGAGGATTTTCTACTCTGAAAGCGCTTAGTCTAATTTTATGGGGCTCAAATTTTGATTGATTAAGTGGTTGACTGAATCAACAAAATAAAAATTAACCCCACGAAATACCAATTTTTACCATATTGCATCGGAAATTCAATCAGAGACGAATTCAGGAACTCGCTAAGAAACGATTTTTCTAAAAACCTCGATAATCGATAATCGAAGCCATGAAAACAAAAACTTTCACATTATTACATAATTTAAATACATTATAGTTTTATAAATGTTAATTTTGTTTTCGTAAGAGTAAAGTTTACCAATAAGATTATTAAAAATCTTTTATCTAATCAGAAAATGGAGTTCATCTTCGACTTCTCTATATATTGTTGCAACAAAGATAAAGTCTGTTCCTTTTTGTGTGTTCAAGTAAAGACCTACATGTGCACTTTATTAATTGTTATTTGTGTAAGTAATTATGTAAGGTCAGCATATCAGGGTTTGATATGAGATGAATGCACATTACTATAAAGAATGCTAGCTTATATGTTATCCTTCTGTTGATGGTTAAGTTTCAGTAATGATGGATTGGTACAAATGTATGAAACCAATGTTATCTAGCTTATTTTTTTTACTCAGGAGTTTTTTACCTTTTGTTGCTGTATATATGAGAGGGATTTCATTAAAAGGTTGAGAATCTTAAAATTTCCCAACAACATTTAATTAGCTGAAAATACCGAAACCACATTAACAAAGAAAAGGTCTCCCCCCGGGGTTACTTGGTATATTTTTGGGTATGGATGTGCCAGATATGCCTCGAAAACATACCCCAAATTTGAGGGGTGACACGGGGGGTTTGCCCTCCCAAATACCAGATTTTTTCGACCTTTTTTCCAAATCCCCACATTTTTGTCTGCTTTTTCCCAAATCCCACATTTTTTTTTGGCTATTCCTATTTCCCACATTTTTACGTTTTGAAACGCCAATAACATCGATTAACAATTTTATTATCTCACATGTTCCATAAAGTTAAAATTGCAAGTTCTTCCATCATAAGAGAATATCCTTACAAAAGGACCTAAACTCCGTGCACCATGCACAATGCATCAACTATGAAAAAAATTTTAAGCATCTTATGGATGCTGCGGAGGACTATGCCAGAAAATAGATTGAGCATGAATAAGATGACGACCTTAATTCTCTTTTTGAAGTGGATTAAGGTTGTGAGGTCTTTGAACCCAAAACGAATCAATCAGCTAAAAAGGTCAATGAGAACTAATTCAATACAATTTTCAAAAATGCTGATGTTGCCAGATATTTGTCCTCCATTTATGACAAATGTCTTGTTGTTCCTGCAGATAAGGCCCCCATAATAACATCATTTTTATCTGTAAAATTAATTTTAGTGAACTTGGAATTGGTATTCTTAGGGCAACCCATCCTACACAGCTACTACAGCGTCTAAGGAGAAGATATTACAGTCATGAAAGTTTTGCTTTCCCTAGGGATTTCGAACAAGGATGAAGACAATGATCTCCACTCTTTGTACTGGATACACAAGTTATACTAATGCCTATACAAAGAATGGTACACCACTGGATCTGTTAAATGTTCTACAAAGCCTATTTCTAAGCTGTTAATCTCCGTCTTGACAGCCGTAAAAAGGGGCCTTCAAATATATTTTGATACTTGCTTTTCAGGAAGTTGTGCTAACGAAATGTGAATGTTGAAAAACCCTTAAGATCTACTTGACTTCTCGAACTCTAGATCATTTTCACACTGTAACAGCTTTTAAACTGTTCTCTGCACTTATATACTACCATTTCTCATGAACAACTGAAATTTCGGCTGAAAGATTTAATTCATAGATGGTTCTCCCATAAGAACGGCGAACAAAGATATAAGTATATTGTTATATAAATAGAGAACAAGCATACTTTGTGAAATACGAAATCGAATTGGAGAAAAAATATACAGAGGAAGAAGTGATTAAATATTGTTTCTAATCCATAATATATTTGTAAGTTTGTTTGTGAAATACGAAATCGAATTGGAGAAAAAATATACAGAGGAAGAAGTGATTAAATACTGTTTCTAATCCATAATATATTTGTAAGTTTGGAGGACTTGTTTTTAACAGACTAAAGAAAGCCCAATGGGCACAAACTATGCATCTCTTTCAGCTTATAGGTTTCTCCACTCTTATGAGGCTGAACAAATTGAAGGGCTTCTTCAAACTAAAGGTAAAAAATGAGCCCAATCATTTTATTTTAGCCTCCGTTATATAGATGATACTTTGTCACTAAACAACCCTGGCTTTGGTGGTATTCCTGAACTTGTCTAACCAAAAGAGCTCAAAATTAAAGATACCACATCACTTCCACATCGGCCTTATTATCGACCATCATCTGGAAATTGATGTAGACTTAAAAAAACTAGGCTGTATCACAAACGCGATTACTTCACTTTTCCAATAGTCAACTTCCCCTTTCTTTGTAGCAACATTCAAACAGCAACAGCATATGGAACTCATTTCTTCCAACTCATTCGCTACTCAAGGGCATGTGGTCCATACAGTAACTTCCTTGATAGCGCTTGGTCGTTCACAAATAGGTACCTGAAACAACAGCATGTTACCAATAACTTGAAGTCATCAATGCACAAATTTTAAGGTAGACATCACAATCTTGTGGACCACTATGGGATATTTGGTATCAAGGGTCTGCTATGCATAATTCTTGTAAATTATGGTTGAATTTGTTTCTGTGGTTTCAGAGGAGATGACCAAAATATGATTTTCCGTAAAGGTCTAGTATAAAGCTGTGTATTACGCTGGCGGCCATGTATTTTTGTCGTATCCAAAATAAATAAGCATACTTAGTAAAGGACCTTCCATATATTAATCCAGTACAGTTTTGTCAATTTTGATATTATACTTTCAGAGCAGATTAATGAAAAAAAGAGGCTCTAAAGAGCCCCTATCGCTCACCTAGACACCGGCTAACACAGACAGTCTTTGTTAAAGGATCTAAATAAAACTATGGTTCCACTTCGCCTAGGGTATTCTCAGAGGACAAGACCTTTAGTGTGTTCTGTTGGGTCCAACTTCGGTTCCCTCTTCTGCAGGGGACCATCAAAAGACTATTGTGCCTAGTTTGGTTCCAATTGGCTAAGCAGTTGCAGAGAAGATCTTTGAATTTGTTTTCATATAGGATCCAATGTTAAACTGTTTACTGCCGGCATCTATCATGGATATAGCGCGGACATACATGTAAAAAAACACCCTTTTTGCATAGGACCACCTAAAGACTATTGTGGCCAAGTTAAGTTCCAATTTGCTAAGGAGTTTCAGATGATGAGATCTATGAATGTGTTTTCCCATAGGGTCCAATGTTACTACTAGTATGTTCCACGATGGCGGCCAGTCTGGATATAGCGCGGATGTTAAAAACACCTTTTTGTGCAGGGGGGCCACCAAAGGACTATTATGGCCAAGTTTGGTTTCCATTGACTCAACAATTTCAGAGAAGAAGATCTTTAAATGTGGTTTCCTATATGGTCCAATGTAAAACTATGTTCCTTGCTGGCGACCATCTTGGATATGACGTGGACCTCAAGAAAACAACATTTTGCAGGGGACCATCTAAAGAATATTGCGAAAAAGTTTGGTTTCAATTAGCCCAAAAGTTCCAGAGACGAAGATCTTTGAATGAAAAGTTTAGACTGACGACAGGCGAAAGTGATGGCGAAAACTCACCCCTGCTATAGCCAGATGAGCTTATGGTGTTTTCCGACCGGGTCCAATGTTAAACTATGCTATGCACTGGTGGCCTTATTTTAAACGGATAGGAATGACGTACATGATTATTTTTTGTAAAGCAGCTTCCATACATCTTTCCTGCTATGTTTGGTCAAATTCATGTCAATAGCATACTAAGTTTCATTAGTTCAGTATCAGGGGAGTTGTGCTGAAAAACTTTGTGACGAACAGACAGACAGGCATGACAGAGAGTAGAAAGTTGGGGAGACATGATAAACCTTATCAAGTGTCATTGTCATTTTGTCCAAGAGCTGGAAAAAAACAATATCAATTCAATATTAACAAGAGGATACCATGAAGATGAAACACATTGACATAACTATTTAGGTTACTATCACTGCTCACTCAAGTCAATGACAGTGAACAAAATATAGTCAAGCAAAATAGACTCTTTAATATGAAGGAGGTCTTCCGCCGTTGCCTGTTAACAGATGATACGGAAAGATTTATCATGGGGACAATAGACTCATGTTCATTGTCCTTTATTGTCATCATTGCTGTATTTATCAAGCGACTCTCTATGCATTTCTCCATAGTTCTTTCTGT
The DNA here is from genome assembly GCA_002080025.1 of Modiolus philippinarum. Classification (NCBI taxonomy): domain Eukaryota; kingdom Metazoa; phylum Mollusca; class Bivalvia; order Mytilida; family Modiolidae; genus Modiolus; species Modiolus philippinarum. Next base: position 14,909 of record MJUU01040347.1, read on the forward strand.
GAGAATAATTTCATTTCCTTCAGTTATACCTCTCTCTCTATCAATTTTATAACAAGTGATGTCCGGAAAAGCTTAACAGAAACTAGACGATTTTGCAACCCAAAGTCGGGACCCATAGGAACAACCAAGAAGTTGATCTTGTGATAAAAGAACTGAAAAAAGCGACCACTTTTGATTTTTAATCAATATTTATTTTTTCATGGTAGTAAAATTCCTCATTTCCCACTTCCCTAATTTTTTTGCATCATTTTTCCCATTTCCCTAAATTTTTACCCCTTTTTCCCATTTCCCAAAACCGTGTCACCCCCTCTTATATGACAACACTCATTAAAATTTAGGACCCGAATACATCAAAATATAACATTGAAATATAACATTGAAACAAAGCACGAAATATTTGAAATATTGTACTGGTAGCTCCTGATATCGTGGTACGTAGCTACGTTGAAACGGTGGCGTCACAGTTAAAAATTTACCTGTTAAATAAACGTGAATACCACACAGGAGGGGGGGGGGGTCACTTCAGGTGATACTGGGTACAAGCCTGCCGCTGGCATTTTGAAAATACCCCCTTTATAGTTCCCCAAACGAAATATTTAACCATTCATATAGTAAATTTCAAATATAAGCAACCCATCTGTATAGTAAAAATGTGCAATTCGAGTAAAAAAAAACAATTAATATTACAGCAAGAATGTTCTTTAACATCAAGTAATGATAATACTTGATTAATTACAGCAACCACTAGAGATTTTGGCCATTTGGGGTTAATTTACGACCCATTTATATATATAATGTCAAAAATTACTACCCATTCATATAGTTGACAAATAATTGCCCCATTTTGCTTTTTTGTACCAAAATTTATATAAATTATTTTTTCTATATGCAAATTAATACACAAATGGTTTAAAAACATTATATTTCATGCAAAAATCATACCCGAATTTTTGGCACACCCCCATATACCAAAGTAATGGATGTTACTCCCCCCTCCGGGGTCTGCCCTCCTCATGAACCAAATCGTTTACGGTAAAACAACGCTTTGTATTTCCCTTAAACAGCTATAAACCTTAAGTAAAAATTCAACAGAACGGAATGCATCAAATGATTACAACAGATTTATTTCACCAAAAACATCAGTTAAACGTTACCAGCTGAAAATGCCCAAAACGCATTAACAGACCCCCCCCCCCCAATTCAGTTAACTGCTTTGGGTTTTCCTGCTCTCTACTGTTAAAGGTGAATAAAAAGCATTGTTTGTTTTTACTCGTTAGCCTTTGCTCTCCCCTTCCATTCATCATTAGCTACAGTTGTCTGCTCTTTAATTTTTTGGTATTTATTTAAAATATATGTCAGTTGACGTTAAAAACTCTGTTAATAAGAAAACAAAACGTATGAATTGTCTACAATTATTATTTTTAAATAGAATTTGTGTTTTTCTATAACTTAATGTAAAAAATTGGTAATATTTTGCAAAATTAAATATTTTATTATACTTTTTTCACAAATTGAAAACTAAGGAGTATCTCCCTCATGCAAAGCTCTGTCCTTCGCTGATTTTGGCTTTACATTTAGATCATATTGGTTATTTGTTCTATATCAGTTTTTAAACATCTTTGAGTTTCTGGTCTTCCAAATGTTTAGATTTTATCTGCACTGATGAGACATAAGTTGTCGAAATGCGCAGAAATATAGAATAATGGAAGTTTTGTTTTTGATACAAGAAATATTTGCATACAACAATGGACGAGCCCCTTTATGCAGAAATTAAATTCACAGTAACTTCGGTATTTAGTTATTTGATAAAAGTATTAATATACATTAATCCACCGTATATGATGTTGGCCAGAACCGCACTGCGCCACTGCTTAATGATCTATTATATATTTATTATTGTTTGTTTTATATGTATGTCATACTTAATATTGTTATTTATCATATGTTTAGTAATAAATACAGACGTTTTGAAGATGTGATACAGTGCATGACTTTCATTCCGTATTCACACTATGACCTCATACCCTTTATCGCATGGCTTACCCTTTATCACACACCCTTTATCGCATGGCTAGCCCTATATCACACCCTTTTTCCAAAAAAAACTTTTTTTTTTCATTTTCGACTTATTTATTAAAAAAAATTGGGGGGTAAAAAAATTTGGGGAGTAAAAAAAAATTGGGGGGGGGGAATTTTTGGGGGTAAAATTTTTTTTGGTGGCTAACAAAAAAATTTTTTGGGGTGATTTTGGGGGAAAAAAAATTGGGGATAAAAAATTTTTTTTTGGGGGGGGGCAAAAAAATTCTTTTTGGGACGGGGTAAAAAATTTTTTGGTAGATAACAAAAAAATTTTGGGGTGATTTTTTTGTTTTGTGAGGATCTGTTTACATGTTTGATTTTATTCCAACCACCTACAGTACTTTCCGCCTATTTTCAAATTTTCTTCTTCAAAATACATGCATTTTCTTTTACCAATTTTAATTTTTGGCAGTATTTTTGGGATTAATAGTAGTCCTCTGTTTAAATATATGATAAACTGTATAATACATGGCAAAATCCGTATCACATGCCGTATCATCATCCCTCGACCAATATCATTCCTCGGGCCAGAGGCCCTCGGGCTGATATTGGTAACTCGGGATGATACCGCATGTGATACGGATTTTGCCATGTATTATTCCCTATTTATCATATGTTTAGTAATAAATACAGACGTTTTGAATATGTGATACAGTGCATGATGTTCATTCCGAATTCACACTATGACGTCATACCCTTTATCGCATACCCTTTATCGCATGGCTTACCCTTTATCACATGGCTTACCCTTTATCACATACCTTTTTTCGAAATTTTTTTTTTCAATTTTAATTTTTTTATTAAAAAAATTTTCGGGGGTTAAAATTTTTTTTTGGGGGAGGCAAAAAAATTTTTTTTGGAGGATAACAAAGATTGGTTTGGGGTGAAATTGTTTTGTGAGGATCAGTTAAAAATTCTAGCAAACTTTTTTGTTTTACATGATAGATTTAGTCCAAAACTTCTAGTCCTTTTCGCCCATTTTGAAATTTTCCTCTTCACAAAATACATGCATTTTCTCTTACCGATTTCAATTCTTGACAGTATTTTTCGAATTAGTAGTCCTCTGTTTAAATATATGATAAACTGTATAATACATGGCAAAATCCGTATCACATGCCGTATCATCCCTCGACCAATATCAGCCCTCGGGCCAGAGGCCCTCGTGCTGATATTGGTAACTCGGGATGATACGGCATGTGATACGGATTTCCCTCGACCAATATCAGCCCTCGGGCCAGAGGCCCTCGTGCTGATATTGGTAACTCGGGATGATACGGCATGTGATACGGATTTTGCAATGTATTATTCCCTATATATTAATTGTTGTAAATATATTGATATTTAGAGGGCCCAATGAAAATTAGACAATGTCTAATTGGGTTACCCTCTTTAAATAAAGATTTTATTATTATTATTAATATTAATAGTTGTATGAAATTTGAAAGACTGCCATGCAAGTAACTCCTATTATGACGCTAATAACCACATTAGATGTGCCCCGAATGCTTCAATATCAGAATACCGAAAATTGATAAGTGATAACCAATTGGCAATTGAATGTGGCAGATACAAAAAAAATTTCACGAGAAAATAGACTTTGAAACACATGCAAAGTACTAGAAGATGAAAACCATTTCTTTTTTCATTGTAATTTAAATAAAGATTTAAGAGAAACTTTCTTACAAAAATTCAATATAGACAAAAACCTAGATAAAAACAAAATACTTAATATTGTCCTAAATCAACAAGTGAAATTGCTTGGTTCCTTTTTAAAGCAGTCGCTAGAATTGAGGACAGGGAGCATTTAATTTCATTTGCTTTATATGTATGTTTGTTTGTTTAAAATGTATATTGTCATTTTATTTGTTATATGCCTTTGGCCCTTAATTGGGCGTAAATTGTGCATTTTCTTTATTAAAGTATTAAAGTATTTAAAATATTTTGAAGTATCAAATTATGAAAGAAATCATTGCCAAATTTCAGTACAGAATAATAGTTTATTTTTATTATGTCCAATACATGGATGATCGGTTTATGATCCATCAGGGACAAGAAAGAAACTCATTGATTTCGAAATGGCTAATAGCCACCATAAATATCTTAAGTTTACCTATGAAATTTCCATAACAGATATCACATTTTAGACGTTCATTTGTTCAAAGAGAGGAAATTCCTCCGGGAATATTGGACATGAAAACACATTTAAGCCAAAAAAATAGGACTTTTTAAAGTCCATTTTCTTGTCCAGTATAATTTTTTTTCTTTTAATGTTAGCATTTTTCTATTTTCTTTTTCACTGTAACATCACATTTTATACCCCACGCAACGAAGTTGGGAGGTATATTGGAATCACCTTGTCCGTCCGTCCGTCTGTCCGTAGACATTTTTTGTCCGGAGCTTATCTTGGAAACCCTTCAATATTTATCAATGAAATTTTGTATGCATGTTAGTAACGATATTAAGAACTTGTGCATCCCCTGTTCTTAGACTGATTCATTGATTTTAAAAAAAAAAAAGTTATAGCATTTTTGGGATTCATCAACTTAGAATTTATACTGAAAAAATTTGTACGAAGCTTATCTCGGAAATCCTTCTGAATATCTTTTTTAAATTACGTCAGAATGCTTATTATCAAATAAACATATGCATCTGGTATTTTCAGATTTATTTATTGAGTTTTGAAAAAGTTACGGCTACTTCAATATTTTTGTACTTAGTACCCATATGGGAAATTTTTGTCCGGAGGAAATCTTAGACCCTCTTTAGAATTTTGTCAGAATGTGTAGTACCTTATGAACGTATGCACCTGTTATTTTCAGACAGATTCGTCAAATATTGAGAACGTTATTGCAACTTTGGTGTTTTGAACTTTGTATATTTTCTGGAAAAAAGGGGGAGGTATATCATAGTGTTCATACTTGTATTGTGTCCACACTTGTACTGTATCCACACATGTATTGTGTCAACAGACACTTTAATTTGCACTTACCATTTGATTCGGGATTCAATGAGCGGGGGGTATAACTGGCTGCCATTCGGCGACAGCTCTAGTTGTTTAATTTGCTTGATTTTGTTTGCCTTTTTTGAATTGTTACCTGTAAAAACTACATTCAAACAATTAAAAAAGAATTCATACATTGGAATTCGTTGTAACAAATTTTCTCAAACCATTTTTTAATGGGTGTCCATAGAAAAATGTCCTCTTCGCAACGCCAACGATAGATAGCCAAATTAGCAATTGATCTTTCATTTAAATCACATTTTCTGCTTTAAAAATGTTAGTCATCTTTTTTTCTATCTATAAAACAGTCCATCACAAATGTGTTACATTCCTTTACTCGCGTATGATTGAATTTACTCGTACGATTGACACCGTATTTTTTTTCTTGTCCACTTCGCAACGGTCAATATTTCCCAGGGACGTCAACATGGTATAATGAAAATCATACTCATCTATACTGATATTGTGCTTTGTACGTTATTTATTGAATTGTGGTTCTAGGATACATAGCAAACAAGAAATTCCCAGTTATATGTAAATATGTCCACTGTGCAACGGTCCACTTCGCAACGCCACAGGTACGTTGAGTGGTGGGCAAAGCCTCGTAGTGAATTGGACATACTAGTACGTCTCTACTGGATATTTTATAAGCATTAATAGCAAAAACTCTGATGCATTGCTTGTCGGCAATTAGAAAAACAAGAAGTAGTGTAACAGGTTTTAACCGCATTTGACAGCTAAATGTATGATAATGTCCACTACGCAACGGCCTCATTCTTTCTTCGTAAATGTTGCGAAAGCGGACATAATCGTTGCGATGTGACCGTTGCAAAGTTGACATTTTCGTACATTTTTCAATTTTTATTAAGGAAATCATTGTAGAAATTTTATCTACTTGATACAACACTGTTTATAGAGATGCTTGAATGATTTTCCTTTTTGCAGGCTTTCCATTTGAATTCGTCAATTGAATATTCCATAAATTTATTGATAAATTCTGTCTATGTGTAAAAAATTTTGTTTTTTATTTAAATAAATCATTTATAAAAAAATATTTCTCTAATATGCATTTTGTATATTTATAGTAATCTCTTCTTTACTTTTTATATCCTGATTCATCCACAGTGGTTGTAATAAAATATCTTTTGGATCATCATATGCAATCCAAGTGTCTGATTCTAGTAGTTTTGAGTAATTTATAAAAATATCTCTCTAAATCAAATTTAATTCTCTTGAAATCTTCTCAATTCCTTCTTTTTTCCACATTGAAACTTTTTCACCCCCATATTTTTCTAAAGATCTCAATAAAAGTGTTTTCAAGGGAGAATGAGAAATTATGCAGCCATAATAATTTTAGTTAAAACAAAATGACTGAATATGTGGCACTTTCATACCTCCATTTTCTAATTAATTTAACATTACATTTCTTTTAATTATACATTTTTCAAAATCAGTAAAAACATACCCGAATATTACCTTCCACATTCCAAAAAAAGAGATTCGAAAACTTATTACCAAATTCAGAGTTAGTGACCATATGCTATTAATTGAAGAAGGGAGGTATAACACATACTGTCTTGCTTATTATTTTAGTTCATATCTGTTGTTGTTGTTTAAATGTATGTATTTGCTACAACCCTCATGGGTTATATAGTTTTCAATAAAGTTTAATCTTATCAAGTTTATTATTCCATATAAACTTAGAAAATATGCATTATATTTCTGGAAATATTAAGGCTGGAAGGAGAGGGGGTATGCAAGACTGCAACTGGACTAATAGTGGCAAATCTAAGGTTTTTATTACTGTAACCTTACCAATATAGGTTAAATCTTTGTAAGACCACATGTTTAATACAGACCGTACCTTCTTTATTTTTTTTATAAAAAAATGCACAATGTCTTCTAATTTTCAAACAAATTGAAATTAATTCCCACTAGCTTAAATTTTCCAGATTCGTTCCATGACAAATTAATATTTGGCAAAATATGTTCATTTGAGCCAGTTTTGAACATATCAATATTGCCTCGGTTTTAACAAGGTTCACTCTTAGTCCGGCACACTCAGGGAAGCGTTCAAAAATATATAAAAATTGTTCAAGCTATTTTAAATCATCAAACCTAACTCAGTTAATGTAATATACATTGTCCGCTTCGGTAGTACCAATAACCGGTTTTGAACTCATACGGTGAACCACCGGTTGTCTGCTTGAATGTGTTTTTTTTTTTTGACCGAGGAACATATTTGAAGAGGATTTTGATTCGACAGGGCCAGTTTATCCTAACCAGAGGTGAAATGCGCCCATCCAAAATCATGGATATGGTAAGCACAAGTTGTTTCCTTTAGATTTGTCTACGACGTACTGTGAATTCATTTATT